>PVKB01004152.1:0-157015 GCA_004027205.1 Ctenodactylus gundi | reverse complement strand
TCAGACCTAGAAAATAAAGTGACTGAGCTGCAACATACAGGCCATGAAGAACACAAAGTAAATAAAGAAAGCGAGTCATTACAACGGCTGATAGATGATTCAAGGAGAAACAACCTCAGAATTATGGGAATCGAGAAGACTGAGGACAAAACAAAAGGCTTAAAGGACATGTTTAATGAAATAATGGAAGAAAATTTCCCAAATCTAGGAAAAGAAATGAACATGGAACTATTGCAGGCATATAGAACACCAAAAACTTTGATCAGAAGAGATCCTCATCACGACACATCATAATTAAAATTCTAGAAACCCAACACAAAGAGAAAATACTAAAAGAGGTAAGAGAAAAACAGAAGGTGACCTACAAAGATAAGCCCAGCAGGATAACTGCAGACTTCTTGATCCGAACCCTAAAAGCAAGGAGATCATGGAGCAGTGTCATCCAAGCACTAAAAGAACATAAATGCCAATCAAGACTGCTATATCCAAAAAAATTATCTTTTAATTTAAAGGGAAAACTTAAAACTTGCCATGACAGAGACAGCTTAAAGGAATTTGCAGCCACTGAGCCAGTATTGCAGAGAATACTTAAAGGAAACTTGGACAGTGAAAGGGAGACCAGTGACACCAATGACCCCAGAGGAAAAGCGACAACAGCTAGAGGAGAATGAGCTGAGAAAAAAGTAGGTTAGCAATCAGTGAAATATGAGTAAATAAGATATGAAAGTTAGGAAATTCTGAAATAACTAGATTTGCCTTCATATCTGTCACTTTAAGTATACTTATGTGGTATAGATTTAAGTTCATTTAATGTAGCAATGTGATATAGTTTTAACTTTGTTTTATTGCAGCAATTCGCTTATTAGGTCACTGATTAAAGTTTATCCTAAGGAAACTGATTGATGTAAAGATAACCCTGTGAATGTACAAGTATGTACCTTCCAGTATTCAGCTAAGGCATTTGAAATTTAATTTTTTTCTTCTTTCTCAAATTTACTAGTCTTTTGAACTCATGCTTGTCATTATTTTCTAATGTGAACGGGTGGGTAAGGTCAGGTTTAAGAATAGCAACAAAGATATAGCGAAATATAGAAAAAAAAACTTTTGGTAAATATCCCAATAAAGGAATTGGTTGGATTCAGAGAAGAGGGATCAAGATTTGACTATTGTGACCCATTCAAGGAATAGGAAGCTGAGTTAGAGTGGTGACTGAAGTGAAATGATTTAGATGTGGAAGATTAACATGTTAAGTACTGTATAGGCTCTCTGACTTGAAAACCCGGAACACAGACATTCTATAGAACCACATGAAGTGATAGCCGGAGCCGGGGGAAGGGACAGGGAGGGGTGGGAGGGACAATAATGGGAAGGGATTGTAAAGTCGATATGATACGTACATGTACAAAGCACCCAAATTCATTGTAAATACTATGTATCCCATTTGTATATTAATGAAAATAGTGGGAAAAAAGCATGTCCACTTCCCTCCACGGCGTGGCGGCTTAGTGGCCTCACAGACATAACTCCCAAGGAGGCCCGCCGATCCGTGAGTGGCGGGCCGGGCAGCGGGACGGAGACCCGGGTGTCTGGCTCAGAGTTGTGGGGATCACCATGGATTTGGCCACTTTGGTTTACTCATTCGATTCCAAAGATAAATTTGGGGAAAGCAGGCCACGAAGGGTACAAGGTGCCACCGCGTACTGGAAGCCATTGGAGGGGCACATGAAAAGGCAGTAAATGTGCCACGCCTGTGACCGAGGAGGACAGCGGGGACGGAGCGCAGACGGGGCCAGCTGGCTCCCAGCACATCGTGCCTCGGTGCCCACTGTCCAGGGCACAGGGTACCCCAGTGTAATGGGGGTTTGTATGTGGAGCCCGGACCTTGGGGTCCTTTGGGAATACTCATCCCAGTTATGTGACAGTGTTTACCGAGCCCGGATCATGCCCGGTGACCTGAAGCGGCTTTGGCAAGAGGGCTCTGTACGCGGCAGCAGAACCTCTTCCCAGGCTCACAGCAGAGAAGTTCCCAAGCCAGAAGCCGCTGCCCCCCGCTGCTCACACGCTCTGCGACCTCCGACGGCCTTGGCTTCCCTAAGTGGGTTGCACACGGCTACGTGGGGTCCTCTTCCAAATTCACGTTCCCGAGGACTTCAGAATGTGGTCTTCCTCAGACACAGGGTCTCGGCAGATGGCACAAGGTCGGAATCTCGAGGGGACGTCACCCTGGGGCAGGGGGGTCCTAAATCCCGCGTCAAGGTTTCTTGTAGGAAGAGGAGATGGCCAAGGGACGGAGAGGATGGAGGGACGTGCCGACATGCTGAGGGACTCCAAGGGTTTCCCCAGCCACCAGAGTCCCTCGGAGCCAGAGGGGGCCACACCCGCCAATGCTTTGACTGCCGGCCTCCAGAGCCACGAGAGAGGGCACTGCTGCTGGCGTAAGACTCCGAGTGTGGGGCCACTTGTGACTGCAGCTGCAGAGCCCAACCCTGCCAGAGAGTGTCACGGTGGCCAGAGAGGGAGAGGCCTGGCTGCGGGGCACCCACACGCTAAGTCCTGTCCCTACTGGGGACTTACGAGGCCGTCGGGAGCTCGGGGTTAGCACGTGGTGACGTCCCTCATCTTCCTCGTGTACAAAGGGGAAGACGAGGAACATTTAAATTTAAAAGAAAAACAATTATTACATACAGTAAAAGGTGACTTGGCAGCAACGACGCATGAGTGTGTTCTGAGCAAGAACCCACGGGGTGGGTTGAGTGTTCTGAGGATTAATGGCCACAACGTAGGTTTTTATCATTTCACATTCACCACGTTTTTGATCACCCTCAAGGGTCAGCCATCTATGGCAATTTCTGTCAAATAAAACCATGATGATGTGTCCTCATTCACCTTATGCGACAGAATCGGCACCGTGTGACCTCTAGGTCTTTCCCCGTGTCAAAATGGCCTGAAAGGTCAATGTTCCAAACAGACGCAGGACGTTGGGGCCGCCATGACAGTGTGACTGGTGGCAGTCGGGGAAGCGGGCCTCGTCCCGAGGTGGCAGGGGTGACCTTGCGTGTGCCTGAGGCTCAGGTGCAGCCCCTGGGTGCCCCGTCTTCCCAACCACAGCTGCCCTGGCTGCGTCTCCATGGACCCCTTGCCGGGTGTCCCCACAGCTGGCAGGACTGGCCTGCAGGCCTTCTGCCCTCTGCTGCCTGTACTCAGGATTCACGTGCACGGTGCCCGGGAACTCGCTCAGATGCTCCCAATCTCCCTCTGTGCCCCACATGCCCACTCACAGCAATTCCTTGAGCAAACACAAGTCACTTTTCCGTTATGGAGACCGACCAAATTAGTATTTAGTGGAGAAAGGGGCTTCTACTTTTATTTTTCAAATCATAGAACTCTAAATTACCTTCAATTTCCTAAATGGAATTTGGCTCACAATTCGTTCTGGTCCCTGCTATGGAGTAGTCTGTAATGAGATTACATTATGTTTGGGGGAAGCATTCACATGACAGAGATAATTAATTCTGTACAGCAGCCAACATGGTGTGTGATGCAGACTGGAGCCTCAGGACCTGGCGGGGCGGGGTCTCTCTGGATAGGGCCACTCGGAGGACTTGGGTGGGAACTTGCGGAATGCCGAGGGGTTTTTACTGTGGTGACCACATAACTGTTATTTCCCCATACCTGTTATTCAGGGAGGAGGGCTGTGAGCTTAGGACAAGGATAGGGGCCCCTAGGGGCCCGAAACCATCCTGGAAGGAGTTTGGAGAACAGGCCCAAAGGACGGAAATGCTGGTGGTGTTTCTGGGCCAGGTTGATTCAGTGTTCAGTCCACCCAGACGCTCCTGGGCCCGGCTCAGGGACCATGCCCTCCTGCCCCTCTCGGCCGGGTCAGATTCTAGCACAGAACCCCAGGAATAGGGGCTGCTGGGAACCAGGCCCTTCCTTCAAATTTAGGATCCACCTCTCACAGCTGCGTGGCTACGGGCTGAATTCCTTGCACTGGGACACGTAGCTGTGCGTAAATGTCCCTGGTCACCCGCCCACGAAAGCCCAAAGATGCTTCAACCCAGGTGAGCAGACTGGTGAGTTACAGGCTGGCGACGAGATAGAATAGTCACAAAACAGGAAGTGTGGGGACACCTGGTGGTGTGGACCAGCCGGAAACGCGACCTGGTGAAGGACGCCAGGCTCAGAAGTTCTCCTGTGACAGGGCTTGAGCCAGTGGGACACGGGGAAGAGGTCAGCCCACCGAGATGGAACGGGGAACAGTTGGTGACAGCGGGGTTCCCCTCTGGAGCAGAAAAGACGGGTTGGGACCAGATGGAGGGCCAAGGCACTCTATGCCCTGGGGCCGGCGCTCTAAGTCATAAGGTGAACTGTGAGCTAAACACGTCAGCTTTTATATCTTGTGAATTAAAATTATCAAAAAGAAACCCCTGTGTTTCCTGTCTCCTGCCACACCTTAGAGCCACCCTCTGGGCGGGTCGGGCTGCGGGGCTAGAGGCAGAGAGTCAAACTTTAAGTTAGAAGAGCAAATTTAGCAAGCTGACAGCTAACTGCACCTCGAATACTGTCTTGAAAAAGTTTGAGTATCGGAGCTGGAGGGATGGCTCAGCAGTTAAAGTGCTTGCCTAGCAACCGCTAAGTACCCGAGTTTGATTCCCCAGCACCACATCAGCCGGGAGTGGTGGCTGGTGGCGCATGCCTGTAATCCCAGTGCTCAGGAGGCTGAGGCAGGAGGATTGCTGTGAGTCCAAGGCCAGCCTGGGCTCCATGGTGAGTTCAGGACCAGCCTGGGCTGCAGAGTGAGACCCCGTCTCAAAAATATCAAACAGGCTGGGGCTGGAGATAAGGCAGGAAGGCCCTGGGATCCATCCCTTGTACCACCAAAAAAAAAAAAAAAAAAAGCACACACACACACACACGCACGCACACACACACACACGATTTTCAATTCTAGAATGAACTGTGAGGCCAGCGGGTGCCTGGCCCTCAGCTACTCCTGGCCGGGAAAGAAGGGATCAGAGGGCCTTATGAGGGACACACACGCTGAGAGACCGAGGGGGCGGGGGTCCCACCGGGCAGCCAGTCAGGGACAACAATGAAGAGGCTTTCAGAAATTAGGTGCAAAAGGAAACACCGGGCCGGCGCCCAAGCTGCCCAGACAGATGCTTTTGGGTCTCGGCCCTGGGGGATGAGGGCACAACGCGGAAGCGTGGGCTCCTGCCTGTCTTTGCTGCGTCCTCGTTGCTGGGACAGAGCTCCCAGCATTCAAACTTCAGTGACGGAGTTTATTTTAGTTTACAGTTTCATAAGGTCTCAGTCCACTTATAGGCTGCTGGAAACAGCACTTTGTTCAGGACGGTCTTACTTACCAAAGTTAAGTTTGTTCCTATTATAAGGCATTTGGAAATAAGTAGGAATCTTGTTTATTTTCACGTGTAGCCCCCCAAAATGAGCAGGGCGGGGGTTGGTTTCCAAGGGTCCAAGAAGCAGGTGTCTGGATTTCAGAGCTGCTGAGAAATCCTGAGTCAGACAGAGCCAGGTCCAAGCAAAGCCGTAAACCACACCACCGTTACCATCGTTAACCGGCGGAGGTCCAGCCCGAGCGGAGCTGTTCACTGGATGGCAGACCGGAAGTCCAGAGAGGAGGGAAGGGCGGAGGGAGCAGGCATCCTCCCGGTCACGCCCCAGAGGCCCTCTCGTTCCAGGTCGAGCCCCATGTTCTGCCCCTCCTGGGTCAAACTCCAGGGATCCCTGCCTTCCTGCCAGTCCCTGCCTCCTCCCAGACACCGTCTCCTCCCAGGCCCCGCCTCTCTCAGCACGTGGCTCCACAGTCATTCTACAACATTGAAACACACGAGGCTTTTGGGTGACATCCCAGATCCAAAGCCCCGCACTGTCCCCAGCTCCTCCCTTCTCTCCGGCTTCCCGGCTGCCATGCAGCGAGCCGCCGTCCTGGCCGGGCCCTTCCACCACGACGTACTGGCCTCACAGCCGGCCAGCCATGGACGGAATCCCTGGAACCCAAGAGTTAGATTAGACCTGCCCTCCTCTACGTTGCGGTGTCCACTGTTGTGTCCGGTGATGGGGAAGGGCTAGTATGGCCTCAGAGCTCAGCCTCCAGGGGCTTTGTGCCGAAGGACCACTCGGACTTTGCCCGAGGCACTGAGCCTCACTGTGTTCTGGGAAGAAACCAAAGATGAGTTTGCCGAGCCAAGTTCCAAGTCTTCTGCTGACAGCCCTGTTCCTTGGGCAGCCTTAGGAAGAAGCAGAGATTTATTTCTGAGGGTATGGAAAGGTCCCCGTCTCGCGAGGGCCAGGAGCCATCTGCTGGCCACCCCCCCCCCGCCCCCAGCCAGCCAGGGCCGTGACAGGAGGACGGAGAGACTGTGACTGGCCAGGGGAGCCAAGCAGAGGTGCCCCCGTCCCCAGGCTCCGACTCTGCGGGGGCCCCTCTCTGGGGGCCCCAAAACTAACGGTGGTGTGGTTTACGGCTTTGCTTGGACCTGGCTCTGTCTGACTCAGGATTTCTCAGCAGCTCTGAAATCCAGACACCTGCATCTTGGGCCCTTGGAAACCAACCCCCGCCCTGCTGGTGTGTGTGTGGGGGGCTACCCGTGAAAATAAACAAGATTCATACTTATTTTCAAATGCCTTACAATAGGAACGAACTTAACTTTGGTAAGTAAGACCCTCCCGAACAAAGCGTGCATTGGTAGAGACTGCTCTGGACCCTGACAACTAATTCTGAGGCTGAGAAGGCTCAGCCACCAAGACGAGAATAGCCATTTTCAGGCGACGTGCCGCCGCGCTCTCTCCGGGACACCGCGTCCACAGCGTCATTTATTTCTCTCTAGCATCGTTCACAGGGAAGTTTAACAAAATGCTCCGCAGCTAATTACCAACTTCTCAGGCAGAGAGGAGCCACGCAAGGGGCTCAGGGTGTGTCAGGCGGAAGCAGTCAATGGTCCTTTTAGAACAGTCACGACCAACCCACACCTGCTATGTTGTTGTTGGCCTTTGGTTGCTTTCTTTTTTAAGTGTGGTAATGAAAAATTGAAAAAGGAAGAACTTGTATGTTATATATTTTATGATGTAGTCCAAGATGGCTCCCCTTTACTAAGAAATAAGAGGGAGAAGACCCGGCTGGCCACGGGTCGGACAGAGCTGTGTCCCCAGGACATTCGCGGAGGCGGGCGGGCAGGTGGACCATCTTTGGACCCAGGGGAGCATCAGAGGCGCCCGTGCCAGTCACCGTCTTGCTGCTACCCCTGCAACTTAAGGGAGGAAAGGCTTATCTTTAGCTCAGACCACCCATGGGCAGCTGGCGACGGTGGAAAGGGGCTGGCAGGGAACAGCTGCTCAGGACATCCTCAGGGGAAGGATTTGGGACCTCCAGAAGAAGCCCAGGAAGGGGTGTATATATTCTTCCAGGGCACATACCCAGTAGTTCGCTACACGCCCACAACCCACCCCTCCCAACCAGGCCCCACCTGCTAACAGCACAGGAAACCCGTAAGATTCCAATACCAGAGGCTTTGGGGACAACCCAATGCAAACCTTAAGAACGTCACTAGCCAGGAGCCAAATTGTCACCAGGAGAGGGCACAGGGACCAGAGGGGTCTGGGTGCTGGCAGGAAGGTGGACAGATGGGACAAGGTATCCCGTGAGAGGCAGCAACCAGGGGTCCAAGAGGCACACGGAGCAGAGCTGAGGGGAGCGAGAGGCCTCAGGCCCCTCCGAGGGTATGCGGGACACAGGGCAACTCCTGGAAGACACATTTTCATTTTTTGAGACAGTGTCTTGCTATGTAGCCCAGGCTAGTTTCAAACTTGGGATCTTCCTGCCTCAGCCTCGCCACTGCAGGGATTACAGACGCGCTCCACCAGGCCTGGCTAGCCTGAACATTTTGATGGAAATTCTGGCACAGATACATAGCCACGTAGAAGTATGCGGTGACAGCAGAGGCAAACAAGGGGCCGTGTCCCGGCTGGGGCCTGCCACGGGAGTCACAGACGTGATGGCCGCAGCTGTTGTGGTTTGAATCTGGACCGCCTCCCAAAGTCCTCATGCTGCAAAGGAGGCTCAGACTCCCGGGGCTCAATCCACCCTTGAGTAGGCTGTTAAGAGGTGGGGCGTGGCCGGAAGGGGCGTGGCCGGAAGGGGCGTGTCCCTGGGGTGTGGTTGGGAGAGCAGGTCCCTGGGGTGTGGTGAGAAGGGGCGTGTCGCTGGGACATGACCCGGAAGGGGCAGTTTCTCGAGGCAGGACCCGGAAGGACTTCTGGCAGCTCCACCCTTCCTCGGCCACCCGGTTTCCTGTCTTCCCGGGGTGAGCAGGTTGCCCGAGGTTTCTGCTGTGTGCGTCCACCATTGCTGGCGCCCGGGGATGAACTTGACCTCCTAAAACTGTGAGCTAAAATAAACCCGGCCTCCCTTAAGTTGCGGTGACTGTAGCTATGTCCTAGAAATGGACACGTGAGGAGGATAGCGGCCCAGGACCCCATGGAGGGCGCGGGTCAGCGGGCGCCGCGTGCCGGGAAGGGGAGCAGGGCGGCCTGTCCCGTCTGGTGGCTGTCCACGGGCAGTCGGGGTGACACGGGCTTGATGGTGACGGGCCACGTGCCGGTAGGGACAACGACTTTGCAGTGTGCCAAGGAGGCTGGCTCAGAAGTTGGGGTGAGGGGGCGCCGACGACGACCACGACTTTGGGAACATGAGCCGCAGGTTGTCCTGAGAACCCGGGTCCCGACTTTGCAGCTCCAGCCCGGTAAATGCACCCGAAATTAACCCATCCGCAGACCCGGAAGCAGAAATTGGTGTATTAAGAAAAAAATACATTGTGTCCGTGAGCGGCGTCTCACTTGCGGCCTGCGGAGTTGAGGAGAGTTCCAGCCGTGTGGGCGCCGGCGGTGTCTTCCCCGTAGCTGGGCCGCCCCTCACCTGGGCGTAGATCACAAAGGGCGGAGGAAAACCCAACATAGACCGGATGAACGGACCGTGGCCTCGCTGTGCACCTGCCGACTGGGTGTCCTGCTTTTACACCCTGGCCAGTGTAGCTCGGACTGGTTTGGACTGATGCAAATTTAGCTCATTTCTTTTTAGAAAAGAGAGGATCAGAACCTCACAGACAGGAGTCTGGGGGAGTGGGTGCCGCAGCCCCCCCTTCCCGTGCAGGTTCTACTCTTTCTTTCTTAAAGACAGGGTCTCACTCTAGAGTCCAGGAGGATCCTGAGTCACTATGTGGCCCAGGCTGGCCTCTAATACATGGCAGTCTTCCTGCCTCAGGCCTCCTGAGTGCTGGGATTAACAGGCTTGTGCCACCAATCCTGGCTTAATGTGCGGCTGGGGAGTCGAACCCAGGCTCCTGCACTTGCTGAGCAAGCGCTCCACCACAGAGCTGCGCCTGCCCAAGCTCCCACTTCACCACCGAGTGGGCCTCTTCGTCCACCAGTAGCTGGAAGGCCCAGCTGGAAGCTCTGCTGATTCAAGGTCAGCCTTAGATTCGGGCCACAGGCGAAGACGCCTGCCTTGGGGATAGCATGAATTACAGCCCCTCCGCCCCTCGTCCCCGCCGATGGCCCGAGGACGAGGACACAGGTGATATTTACTATTTTGTCCTCACAAACCTTTGCAGAGAGGCGGACCGTATATTTGACAAGTGAGGGCCTTGTGTGTGGAGCAGGGGCGTTGGGCCAGATTGCAGTGGACGGCCCTCTCGCGTTGATTTACTGACCTGTGGCCGCCGAACCTTCTCCTAAGGAGGGCAGTGTCCCCCCCCCCCACTTGGCATAGCAGAGAGAAAGATAAGGAAGATTGGTGTGGGGGCGAGGGGCAGGAGACAGGAGCAGCAGCAGGGCCCAGGCCTGCAGGGACGCTTGCAGCACGTCACGGGAACGGGCTCTTGTTCGCATCCTGCCGACTTGACGAGTTCCAGCTGATGTTGCTGTGTGGGCGCTGCTGTCTTCTCGATAGCCGGGCCGCCCCTCACCTTGAGAAAAGTTGGGGATCTTCAGGTTGTGCCAGCCTGAGGGGATCCTTCCAACCTGGGGGAGAAAACCCAACCCCTGGGTCTCAGGTGACAGTCGGTACTGTCACAGGTGCTGGGTCTCTCGTCAGCTTGAGGAAGAAGTGCTCAGCCCCAGCTCCGCCCTGTGGAATTCTCGCAGCCTGTGGCACCAGGCGTCACCCTGCTGCCTGGCAGAGCCCTGAGCCAGGTGACGACTGCACCTCCCAGGCACTCGGAGCCAGGCGTCTCTGCCCTGGCACGGGCAGATGTGCCCATAGGCAGGGCGAACGGCCCTGGTCGTGCCCCGCTGGGGCACTGGGGGTGAGCCCTTGCCCACACTCCCTCTCTGCACATGCGGGGCTGGGCACAGAGGCTGCAGGGATGGCGCGAGTCTTTGTCCCTTCCAGGCGGCTCTTGGCCTGACTGCCACTGAGGGCGACGGTACAGAGGGAGCGCCAGGAGGCCCAGAGGCCGGCGTCAGGCAGCAGCTGTGCTGGACAGGGACAGTGGGAGGTGGACAGTCGAGGCTGCCTTGCGGTTCCGTGGACCTGGTGTGGGGAGTCTGATCTGGTACTGCCTCCAGGACCGGGAGGCAGGGAGCAGGCGGAGACACCGGCGCCCCTGTCTGAGACACTTCGGGCCCCGCCTTGAGTCCCCTGTTCCCAATCATCGCACCTCGGGGCAAAGCGGTTTCCGCACGGCTGGACAGTCCCGAAAGGCTGGCGAGATGGGCGATAAGCCGGTGCGTGTGCCATCCCACGGAAAGGCAGCTCAGGGAAACGTGGTGGTGCGCCCTCACCCACCTGGGTCGCCGGATCTGGCTCTGTGTGGCGCCAAAGTCTGCCTGGCCACCAAAGGTCAGTACATGGAACTGACTCAGGGCGTGGGGCTTCGACGCCAGGCACCTACCGACGTCAGGGAAGAGGGTCTGCAGAGACCTTCGGAAGGGGCAGGAGCGGCGTGCGGGGCAGGAGGGGTTCCGAGAAACTCGGGGCGGCTGTTACTGTAGCACGTTGCTGGGTTTATGCTGGGTGCCGGGGATTGCACGTGTGGCCAGGGAAGGGAGAGGGAGGGGCCTGTCATGGGTTACACAAGTCTCCCAAAGGCGGCTGCAGTCTCAGCCCCCCTGCCCCCCTCCGCATGATCGACGTAACATGAAGTCATGGGTCAGGTCCTAGTCACACGGGTCACATGGAGGCAGGGACAGAGGTCCCAAGGGTGCTAAGGACTGACGGATGTCATGTTGGACAGGCCCCCTGCGGAATCGCCCTGACCCCGACCTCTGAGCCCTGAGCCTGGAGGGTCAGAGTTTTGCCAGTTCTGAGGCACTTGGTCGCAGCAGGCCTAGCAAACCTGGAGTCCCCGAGCCGGCTGGGGACAGACCAGATGCCCGCCCGAGTGCTCCCGTGACGAAGCCACGGCTAAAAGAACAGGTGGCGCCCTCTCTCGGAAAGAATCTGCTCCTGCGGCCCGAAGAAGAGCAGAGTCTGAGCCGGAAGCTGGCGCAGCTCGGGGCCGGTTCCCTGTGCGGCCTGCCGGGTGGGGAGCAGGCTATGAACCAGTCACCCCGGAGCTGTGGGATCCTGTGGGCACCGCCACAGACTGACCCTGGGACTCGAACCCCCCAGGACCTGAGCCCTGGGACGGAGGAGGTGGCCGGGATCCTCAGTCCTGCCTGACATGGGGGCAGATGAGGGATGTTGTGGGATGTTCCAGATGAAAATGGAAATTGTGTGTGCGTGTGTGCGTGTGTGTGTGCGTGTGCGCGTGTGTGTGTGTGTGTGTGTGTGCGCGTGCGTGTGTGTGTGGATGTTGCTCCAGGACTGAGATCCTTGCAGGACCTTCAGGCTGAGCTACGTCCTCAGCCGTTTTTATCTTTGATTTTGAAATGGAGCCTTGCTAAGTCACTAAGTCACCCAGGATAGGCTGGAACTTGGGGATTCCCCTGCCTCAGCCTCCCACAGGGCTGGAATGACGGGCCTGTGCCACGGGGTCCAGCTGAAAGGGGAGGTGTCGGGGGGCTGAGCAGCCATCTCAGGCCCTGCCCCACGGTGGGCTCCCACGTGTGTTGTGTCTAACCATTCTCAAACTCACGACGTGTCTCTGTTGGAAGGGTTCAGAACATTCTAAAGACAAAGTCAAAAAAGATGAACGCTCGTGAAACAGCAAAGCCCGACCATCCCTCAGCTTGAGACCAGAGTGGGGCTAAAACAGAAAAAAAGAGTGATCACAGAGGTATAGTTTAATTCCTGTGACGCTATGAATAGTAGCAGGAGAACGGCTTTCTATCGGGCAGGGCCCTTGGACAGCGCGGTGTGAACTTTCGGAAACCAGCCCTCGGCGCTCCCTCCTGCCTTTGCCGCTCCCTCGGGATTCTGCGGACCAGGTCGGCCTTCCGGTCCGGGTGGGATTTTCCTGCCTCCGCGACCACCACCGGGCTCGGTGCACAGAGGGATCTGGTGTGACGGTCACTTCTCTGACAATACCTGCGATTCCCCACGGATGAGCCTGTGAGCTGCGCCTGAGTCAGCCCAGGCCTCCCGGAGGCTGAGGCAGGACTGTGACCAGTCTGAGCCCGGCCTGGGCGACTTGGTGAGGTCCCCTCCTGAAAGCAAAGGTAAAAATAGGTTCTTGTGTGCAAGCCTCCAGGTCCAAAGGGGGACAAGCCGCTCACTGCAACCCAGGACTGGAATTGAAGCTTCGGGGTCATGACAAACTGCCTGTACGCTAATGGTTACCCTCATCCCAACCAGAACCCACCCCACACCCTAACCCCCCTACCGGGGACCCAGGAATCCCTGCCAGTGTGAGCCCAGGCGTAAGTCCTGTGGCCGAGTCGGCTTGGATGATACCAGGAGCACATTTCTAAACTTTTACTATTATTTTTAGTTTGTTTAGTGCTATGGGGATCAAGCCCAGGGCCTTTGCACTGAGCTCTGTCCTTGGCCTATTTTTAAAATTATTTTGATTTTGAGACAGCATCTCATTAGGTTGCGCAGCTGGGTTCAGATTTGCAGTCCTCCTGCCTCAGCCTCCGGGGCTGCGGGGATTACAGGCCTACGCTGCGGGTCCTGGCGAGAGACACTCTGAAAGCATCGTTAACCTTAAAGCCGCTGTGTGCCCATCCATGAGATGCGCAGGAGGACAGCCGGAGGCCTGGGGTGACGGGGTGTTGGGCACATCCGGCAACTCGTGTGGAAAGACACGGAAGCCTTGCGGGGAGCCCGGCACGGCGATCTCGTGTGAGAGCCCCACGGCACAGCTGCCTGCTTCTGTAATTGGAGATCTGAGAGCTGGCAGCCTGGCCTTGTTAGGGAGCAAACACGGAATGAGACTGGACGTGCCGTGGCCCGGCGGCAGGCTGGCTCTGCGCAGAGGTCTGGCGCGGGATCCAGCCGAATTAATTTCTGAGAGATGCCGTGATGGGTTCTTGGTGGTGAGCCCCAATTAGGGGCTTTGGATTCGCTTCTGTTTAGTGTCAGGAAGTGGAGAGGCTGCCGGGCAGGTGGCTGTGGAGGGGTGGGCGGTGGGGAGCCCATGGGGAGGGGTGCCTCCTAAGGGGCAGAGGGGACTCTGCGGCTGTCACGGGAGGGCGTGGGATCTCCAGTAAGAAGAAGGCTGCGGCAGTCAGGGCTGAGAGGCACTGTTACTGGCTTTGGGGTCCCCTTTGTAGGACTGGTGGAATCCGCTTCTGGAGGTCCGCATGGGCCCTCGTGGCCCCGGGAGGGGGTGCAGACCAAGAGCCCAGGCTGCGGCAGGTGGCGGTTCTCACTCCTGCCCCCTTCGGGTCTCCCCGGGAAACTGCACAAGCGCCGAGATCCCCGAGCCACACCTGTGACCAGGCAGTGCCACCCTCTGGGGATAAACCGGAGCACCTGTGGCATTAACATTTTTGTGTATTTATTTTGTGATTCTAGGGACAGAGCCAGGCCGTTTGGCTGAGCCACCTCCTCGCCCGTTGCCTGGCTGGGCCGCAGCCTCGCGAAGGCTGGGACGCCTGGCGATGGCCACGCAGTCCACGGCCCGTGGCCTGGGGCACCGGCACGGCCTGGGCCTGGCCAGGAGCCCGACACCGGAGCGCCCCCAGCCTGGGGTCCCCTCTCTTTAGTCGCTGCAGGTCAGCAAGTGCTCAGTGTGACGTTAGCACCCAGGAAACTGTGACCTAAGTTGCTGCCATCACGCCAGCCCCGGGAACTGTGCCTGAGCGCTTGCCCCTCCTCTCTGGCACATTCACACCCCTCCTCCCTGAAGGGCCTGCCTTGGAGTCAGCCGGTTAGCCAGTGGCCATGGGCTGGATCCCCTGGAACCACAAGCCCGTGGATTCTGCTCTTCTCCCACGCCCCAGTGCCCTCTCCCCAGCCGGGTGTCCCTGTGTCCCTTCTGGGGTGCGGGGAGGGGGAAAGAGGATGGGATGAATTGGGGACAATAAGAACCCCGGGTGGGGACAGCTTCCTCCTGGCCTCAGGCAGCGCCTGAGGCCCTCGACTTTCCCCAGGTCCCCCCGACTCCCCCGCCGGGGACACGTGAACCAGCCATGTTGGCCATTCGCAGGGTGACGCGGCGCCTCGTAGGCAGTGCAGGTTGACAGTAGGCAGGGCTGTGCCACCACTGCAGCCCCGGTGTGGCCGCCGGGCTGCTGATGGACGTCCCCATGAGTAAGCCTGTCACATTTACCGACAGGCTGCGGCTGGCACTGGGCACACAGGGCCGGACTTGATCCTCTCGGTGACCGTGTCCCTGCCCTCGTCCCTACTCCCAGGCAGGACTCTGTCCAAGGAAGAGGCGGAGCCGGAGGCCACCGTGCGACTGCCAGCGGGGGCAGATGGCTGGCGGGGGTGGGGCAACGGCAGGCCCCATGGGGTCCAGGCGACTTCGAGGCCCACCAGAAGGTTGGCGGCCAGTTGCTCACTGTCCCAACGCCGCTTCTGAAGCCCCAAGGTGGCTGGGCAGCGTGGTGAGAGGCCCCTGGTTCTGCCATCCGAGAAGACGTCTCCCCATCCCCAGAAGGTCCGTTCTAGCTTTGCCCTTTGTGCCCTGAGGGTGGCCGGGCGCCTTGTGTGAGGCCACAGTCCCGCAGCCACAGCCCAGGCTGCACGCCTGTTTTTAGCACGAGGTCCTTACTGTCGTGGCTTGCTAGCCTGAGAAGTGGGGCACCGTGAGCAGCCGTGACCTCCGGACCCTCCAGCCCAAACCCTGAGCCCGCGGTATCCTTTCCCAAAATTGTTCTGCTGCCTGTGCGTCTTTCGCCACTGCATCTGCTTTTGGGGACCAGCCTGCTGCCTTCTCCAGAAAGGCCGGCGGGGGCAGCAGCGGGCACGGCCTCTGCTGGACCCGCGGGGCGGCGCCTTGGCAGCTTGGTACCCACCAGCTCCTCGTCTGTTCGGCTCGCTCTCATCCCTCAGCGATGCTCCGCAGATCCGCTGCTTGTGTGTTTTGTTTGGTTTTTGTGGAGCCGAGGACTGACCCCAGGGGCTTCGGACTCAGCCACATCTTCGGCCCTTTTGATTTTGCGCCAGGGCCTTGCCAGTCGCTGGCTTGCCCCGCCCAGGCTGGAGCCTGTGATCTTCCTGCCTTAGGCATGCGCCCCCATCTAAGTTTTTGGTGTCCCATCTTACGCTTTTTTCCCCTGTTACCTTCAGAGCGCCTTATTCCCTCCGATGGACAAGTACCGCAGCCGCAGTCTTGCGGTGAGACGTTCCTTCACAGCGAGACCATGCGGCAGCTTTAAAAACACTTTGTTCTCAAATTAGCTGGGGTCCGTAATTTCCTGTTGATTTCTGAACGTGGATTTCGTGTCCCGCAAACTTGCTAAGTACTGTTTCCGGAAGGGCACGCGTGTGCGTGTGTGCAAACTCCTACGCACGTGGGGGACAGTGCCATCTGTGAACACGTGACTGTCAACAGCTCGGCCCGTCCTCACTGGCAGCGGCCTCCGTGCCCGCGGGAGGGGAGCGGGGCTGGGGGAGGGCTGGGCCTCTCCGCCTGGCCTCCCAGCTTTGGGGGGAAGCGCTGAATCTCGCAGGGTCGTGACTGATGTTAGCTGTGGTTTCGCGGGGACCCCCCTCCCATTCCTAAGCGCATTTCCAGCTCTTCCTGAATGGGAGTCAGATTTTGTCAGCTGCCTCCTGTGTGTCTGAGGAGAGAATTCGCCATCTGAACTGCCGTCTGGTGCCAGAGACTGTTGACGTGCAGAGGGCCCTGGCACAACAGAAGTTCAGGGACGGCGCTGGCTCTCTGCTCCTCCTCAGCAAATGACGGCACTGCTGTGGCGCCTGGCAGCCCCGCTCCTCGGTGTCGAGAGTTTTGGTCTGAAAATGATGTTCACGAGCAGCTGGGCCCAGTGGCGCAGGCCTGTAATCCCGGCACGCTGGGAGGCTCAGGGAAGAGGATCAGAAGTTGGAGCCCAGGCTGGGCAACTTAGGGGTTGAGCAAGACTCTGCCTCACAATAAGTAAATAAAATAATGAGGAGCTAGGCCTGGGGTTCAACTCCTAGTCCAAAATGGAACAGCAATAAAATAATGTCCCCAAATCAGGCAACTCTCCGTCTCCCCAAAGTGGAGGCTTGTTCTCCTCCCTCGGGGTGTGGACTGGACTCAGGGACTCGATTCTGACCAGGAGCAGGTGACAGGAATGACAGCGCGTGGCTTCAGGGACAGGGCAGAGAGGGCGTGGCGGCTCCTGCTCGTGCCGCCTCTCTGATCGCTGACTTTGGGCAAGGGCCGTCATGCTGCAGGAGGACCAGAGCTGCTCCACACACGTGTCCCCAGGGAGGCCGCAGGCCTTCCTGCCCAGCAGTCCGCGCCCACGTCTGACGCCACCCGTGCCCGGGACGCACCCTGAGCCGGACCAGAGTCTGCCCATCCCGCCCCCTGCCACAGGTGAATCCCAAAACCCAGAAGCCGGATGTGACGACAGCGTCCACACGGCCTGTGCCCGAGAGGTTTGGGACGCAGGGGCAGTGCTGCTTCCCTCAGAACTGGTGGAACTTCGACTCTAGTGAAGGTAGATTTGAAAAGATTAGTCTGGGGTGTGGGGGCCCTGTGGGAGGCGCCGCTCCGGCAGCCTGGGAAGTGGCCCTGGGAGGAGGGCGGCGCGGTGGGCACTTAGCGGACACTGCACCACCACTCTAGGGCTGTCCCGCGGTGTCCACGCTCACCAGGGCCATTTTACTCGTCCGCTGTGGTCCTGGGCCCGAGCTGGCCCTTCGCACAGCGCCGCGGCCCTGGCCCCTTCCCAATTCAGAGGTAGGGTTCTGCCTGGGGCCCAGCTGGCGCTTGTAGCCCTCCTGCCTCAGCCTTCCCTGCTTGCTGGGACTGCAGGCGTGAGCTCCCCAGCACGCCAGGGCTGCGTGACTGTGGGGTCCCACCTGCCACGCGTCCCACGCTGCAGTGGGGGGGCCTGACATGGACTCCCCCGCATTCATTCTGCACGCTGATCACAGGGGGAGCCAGCTGCTCTGCCCAGAGCTCCTGCCTGCCCCCTCTGCTTCCTCTGCGGGCAGTGTCACCGGGCAGAGGATCCAGAGCAGCTTGGTCAGAGGTTGCCAAAGCATTCACACAGCAGGTGAGCCCTCGCCTAGCAATTCGGAAAAAGATGTGGGCTTGCCTCCAGCTGCTGCCCGGCTGGATCGTTGCTACGAAGAGCAGCGCAGAGGTCTCTGCTTTCCGAGCAGAGGCAGATAAGCGAGAGGTCACCACCGCCCAGCTGCATGGAAATTAAGCCCTCTCTGGTCCCCCGCGGGGAGGGAGGGCGTGCCGGGCTTGAGAAGTGGCAGACTCATCTCCTGGACAGGAGTCCCCCTGCCCCTGGGGACCTTCAGGGAAAACTGCCTGCCGAGCGCGGTGATGCCAGCTCTACGTCCAGCACTTCAGGGGTCTGAGGCAGGAGGATCACAGAGTCAGGCCCCGCCTGGGCAAAAGCTCAGAAATAGGCTGGGGTGTAGCTCAGCGCAAAGGCTCCGGGTTCCATTCCTAGCATTGCAAACAGACCGAAAGGCAGATAAAGTGGATCCCAGGCTCCTCTGCCATGGAAAGAACTTTGGCGCTTGTTACTAACGTGCCAGGTAGGAGAAGAGCTTCAGTGACACGAGGAGGCGGGGACTGTGAGGGTCCTGGGGAGTCCCAGAGGGCTCCAGCCTGGGGCAGTTTAGCAATCTGGTGAGACCCTGTCTGAAGAGAGATTTACCAGAGGGACTGGAGACATAGCTCAGTGTGAAAGCCTTGGGTTCAGTCTTAGTACTGAAAAAAACATCCCTAAAAGTGAACAAAGCCTAAATCCTCCTGGTGGCTTAACGCCTCCTGCCCACATCCCTGCCGGCTGGCAGCCTTCCCCTCTGCTGTGGCCCCGGGCCACTGCTGCTCCCCTCCCCTCCGCAGACCGCTTCCTACGCCAGATGTCCACTGCCCCTCCGGGAGTCCCGCGGGCCCCGCCACTGCCTGCAGCCAGTGCGGGGACTTGAGGACTTCCATGTCTGTGCTGGCATCTCCCCTCCGAGGTGGGCGGGGAATCGGGTCTCCTTAGCATAGGCCACAGTGACAACTTCGAACCCACGGGAAGTGGCAGGGATGACAGCCTGTGACATCTGAGCTCAGCCACGGCCTCCCCTGGAGTTCCTGCTCCCCAGGAGCCAGCGGCCACCCTGGGGAGACACAGGCAGCCCTCTGGGGGAGCCCACCTGGCGAGAGGCCCCCTCGCCCACCCACTCGAGGCCACGGGAGGGAGTTTGGACGCAGTGCCTGTGGCCCGCACGGCCCTCAGGTGACGCAGCCTTGGGGGTGACCGCACGAGACGCCCAGAGCAAGGCCCTCTTGCTATGCCAGTCACCCACTGGCTCCTGACGCCAGGAGGACCGTGAGAACAGGCCAGGAAGTGGGAGGCCATCTGCAGGCCTGTGCCAGCGAGGGCGGCACAGTGAGGCAGCTGCCTGGCGTGTGCAGCCTCCGGGCCGGGTGGGGTGAACGGTGAACGCTTGCCCGTAGGCTTGAACTCCACACCAAGCCCCAGCTGGGGGGGGGGGTGGGCAGAGTCTGTGGCCAAACACTTTGGACATCTAGGGTCTAACTATCCTTACGCAACACTGGGATGGGCCTCAGGGCTCCAGACTGAGCTACATCCCCAGCCCCATTTTGTTGTTTATTTTGGCACAGGATGCCGTTAAGTCATCCAGTTGCCCAGGCTGGGCTTGAACTTCTGACCCTCCTGCCTCAGCCTCAGTGTTGTTAATAATCAACACTGTGGGGTATTTTTCACCATTTGAATTGTGTCTAAAGGGAGATGGATGGATGCTTCTTATCAAAGTGTTAGGGTTACCAGTGTCCGCCGCCAGGCCTGGCTTGAAGTGCATCATTTTCATACCCCCTTCCTCTCTAAGTCAAAATCATCGTCTATAACAGTCATACCAGGGGGTGGAGGGCGTAGCTCAGTGGCAGGAGTGCTTACTTACCAAGAGCAAGGCCCTGGGTTTGATTCCCCAGTACACATAAGCTGGGAATAGGGGCATGCTTATAATCCCACACTCTGAGGCGGGAAGATTGCAAGTTTGAGTCCAGTCTGGGCAATTTGTGACTTCGCAGGACTCTTATTTCAAAGTAGGAAAGGGCTGGAGATGCAGCTCAGTGGGAGGACCTGGGCTCTCAGCCTAGTACCACAAAAAAGGCACAACACCACCCCACCCCCGAAAACCTTAATAGAAAAATGCGATTCCTTAGGTTGGAGAGCGGAACTGAGCTCCTGGTGGCGGGGGCCAGTGGTGGCAATCCAGGACCTGTGAGGGCAGCCCCACCTCCCCCCAGATCCCCTTCGCGCAGTCCCGGCAATCCAGGACCTTGGAGAGCAGACCCCCCCTACCCACAGGATTCCCCTTGTTGCTTCCCGGACCAGAAATTCAGCACTTGGAGAGCGGACCCCCTACCCTGCAGGACCCACCCCTCCGCCTGGGCTCTACCAGCAAATCCAAGCCGTGGGAGGGCAGACCCTCTTCCGCCCCAGGACGCGCTCCACGGGTCCCTGAGAGTCCCAGGGTAACCTCCCAGTCCAGTGCCGTGGTGAGGTAGAACCCAAGGTGCACGGCGCGCTCACGCTGGCACTCAGTGGGGCTTTGGCGAGGAAAGGCACGGGGGAGCCAGCGCTGCTCCAGGTTTATGTAGGACTGCACAGGAAGAGCGTAGGAGGAAGGTAGACTGTTTTCTCTTTGGTGATTGACTCTGAGGCCTTCACAATCAGCTACATTTTTAGCTCCTTTTTATTTTTATTATTTTAAAAAAATTTCAGACAGGCTCTTGCCAAGCTGCCACTTGGACTGGGCTTGAATGTCAGATCCTCCTGCCTCAGCTTCCCAGGACGCCAGGATGGCAGGCGCACGCCACCGTGCCTGGCTAAAGGTGCACAGACTTTTAGCTGGTCTCATTACGGCACGGATTCCTCTGCAGATGAGCCTCCCTCTCGCTGGCCCGGTGTTGCCGGATTCCTGGCAGCCACGCAGGGGAGGGGTCAGCCCACCCCTCCTAGACCCAGACACCAGGCGTGGCACAGGCCCTCTAAGCAGAGCACGGGCTCGTGCGGAACGCTGTGGAGTTGCCTGAGTGCTCTATCGCCTATGCGGGGTCTTTAAAATGCAGTTAAATATTTCAAATCATTTCTAAATTTTTTAGGATTCATAAATTTGGAACAGTAACGAGATCATAAAAGAAAACGCCTGCTCCCGACCAAGAGGACATGGAAGTGACTTATTTATATGTTTATCACTCATTTCTGGCTCCCTCCCGCATCATCCCCGGAGATCAGATTTCTTGTTTCTGGGAGAATCTAAAGACAGAAAGCAGAACTCGGTTCTCAATAATCTTCACACGACACCTGTTCCAGCCCGCGCCATTTGTCCTGACGCGCACACACCAATCCAGGAAGCATGAAATTTTAACTATCCATAAATATTCCAACACCCACATGCACGCAGCACCTAATCCCAGCGTCCAAGTGTGGATGGGCACAGTGAGATGGTGGGATTTACGGCAGAGGGGGTGTCGGGCCCTCCCCACGGGGGTGGGAGGCCTGGGGCCACTCCGCGTCTCTTGCCCACCTCTTCCAGGTTTGTCCCGTCACCTTGCTTAATTAATAGTCAACACTGTGGGGTATTTTTCACCATTTGAATTATGTCTAAAGCGAGATGGATGGATGCTTCTTATGAAAATGCTTTGAAACACAAGCTGTGTCAGATGTGAGTGATTCACCGTCCCTGCAGAAGCTGGCAGGGGACTCAGGGAGCAGTGGGGAGGGCAGCTGTCCCCCGCGGCGCTTCTGCAGCAGGGCCGCCCCGGTCCTCCTGTCCCGGTCCAGGCCCCACTGGGCAGCTGTGGCACTAGGCCCTGTCCTCTCCTGCCACAAGTCCCCTCCCTCCCTCCTCCTGGAATCTTCCTGGGCCTCTTCTAGGGGCCACGCCCCTCTGGGTGTGCAGAGCCAGTCAGGGAATGGAGGGAGATGGGGTCCCCAGGAGTGCAGGCCGTGTCCCTGTCCTATCTGGGTCCCTAGAGTCCTCGGCCTAAGAGTGGCACTGTCCACAGAGGGCCTCGGGGATGCAGCGCTGGCTGTGGTATGGTGAGCTCCCGGGGTTGTCTGCCTGAGCTGATTCTGCCCCAGTCACAGGGTGGCGCCGACCTCAATGCTTTCGGTGTCCGGGATCCAGGTGAGCTCTTATTGGGCACCTGCTGTGTGCCGCGAGGTTCTGAGATGCACAGTCACCCTCATCTCCATGGCAGCTGGTAGGAACAGCACCCCCGTTTTACAGAGGGACAACTGAGGCACATAGCAAAAGCATGAGGCCAAGCCGGCAAAGAAACCCAGTAGGGCTGGGGGTGCACCGGGGGGCGGGCCTTGGCCCAGCACGTGCCAGGCACTAGATTTGATCTCCCGCACCAAACGGCGAAGCAACAGCAACCACAAAACTGCGAAATCACCCAAGCCCAGCTGACGCTAGCTAGCATCACTGCTTGTGACTGATGTCTGTCTGTCCTTCCCACCTTTCTCTCTCTCTCTCTCTCTCTCTCTCTCTCTCTCTCTCTCTTTCTCTCTTTCTCTCTCTCTCTCTCTCTCTCTTTCTTTCTCTTTCTTTCTCTCTTTCTTCTCTACCAGGATTGAAAACTGAGCGTGAGGCCTTCACACTGAGCTACATCTCCAGACTTGTAATTTTTTTCCCCTCATTTTTGAGACAGGGCCTCCCTAAGTTGCTACACTGCCTAAGCTGGGCTCCACCACACCATCTCCTGCCTTGGCCTCCGGGAGCGCTGGGGTGGCGGCGTGGGCCCAGCCTGGCTGGTGCGTTCTGTCCATCTTGCGTTTCGAGGGTTGACGAGCAGCAGCAGAAGTGGAGATGCTGGCACTTGTCCATCCCGGTGGCGGGAGGCTGGGCCTGGTTTATGCGTTTTTCTGTCTCCAGTGGAAACCCGATGAGATGCCACGCACAGAATTCCCACAGCTGCGTCCCGGTGACCTTCTAGAAGATTCCGTACCTCCTAGGCCCGTGGATGAATGTCGCCCTGGGGGCGGCGTAGTTGTGGAGGTGGGTGCGCACAGAGGCAGGCGCAGAGCACGGCCACCGCAACGCCTTTCTTGGTCCCCACCACAGATACTGCGTGCACTTGCTAAGGGGCTGGGGACTTAGTTTTAAAAGCAGCGCTATATTAATGACGAGCCACGCAGCTTGACCCCGGGATGGGCCACCGTCCTCGTCACGTCCCACCCCCGCCACTCAGAATCAGGGAGGCGTAGCCTGGACACCAGCGTGGCTCCCGGCCTCAGCGCCGCTGTACTGTGGACGAGACAATTACGGAAACAGAGTCCATCCTTCCAACAAACCGAGCTCAGACTATCAGGGTGGATTTAAAAGATTTTTGTTGTTGTTGTTGTTGTTCTTGACCAGGAATTATAAATAGCTCCCGCGTCTCCCCTGCCCCCACCCGCCTCCCAGATTTAGAATGGGAGGCCGGTAGGCTCCCTCCCTGGTGGTGGTGGAGCTCGCTGCAGATCCGGGCTCCGGGAAAGCGTTTTATTTAAATACCGGCACTTGGGGGCTGGAGGGATGGCTAAGGGGTTAAAAGCGCTAGCCTTAACTGAAGCACTAAGTAGCTGGCTGAGGCAGGAGGATCGCCGTGTGTCCGAGGCCAGCCCGGGCTCCATAGTGAATGCAGGACCAGCCTGGGCTGCAGAGCCAGACCCTGTCTCGAAACACATCCATCCACCCATCCGTACATATATCCATCTATACATACATACGTGTGCACTGGGTCATAGCTGCGTCCCTGCGAAGGAGGACTGAGCTGTGAGCTGGCTTTCCCTCCTGTCCTGAAGTCGGAGGCCTCACACTGAGCTACATCCCTGCTCCATTTCATTTTACTATTATCTTTTATTTTGATGCAGAATCTCCCTAACTTGGTAAGTTGCCATGGCTGGGCTAGACTCTGCGATCCTCCTGCCTCAGCCTCCCAGAGTGCTGGGGTTACAGCCTAGGTCTGGCTCACGGTATCATGGAACCTGAGGCCCGTGGGGATCCCACGCAGGACGCTGAGCCCTGCCAGCGCGGCTCACGTCCCCTCCCAGCTCTTACCACTGGGAACCGCAGCATGTGATCTGAGTTGGAAATAGTCTCTGCCAGTGCTCATGGTGTGCTGAAAAACATGGTGAATGTTTAGATAAAAATGAAAAGCAAATGACCCCACAGTCAAAGACAGAGCCACCCATGGCTCTCAGATTACGAACACACTTGTCCTGACAGCTCTGCCCCTTTCTGAAGTGGCTCTGGAAGTCCTGAGCTGATCCAAAACACGGACCTTACGTGGTCACTGCGGCCTTGGGGAAGAGCCAGCAGTCACGTGGTGCCGGGTCTGGTGCCTACGGGGGGTGAGGATGCGCCCCGTGCGTCGTGAGCCTGCCTTTCTGTCAGGCGGCGCGCAGCAGCAGCATTCACTGTATTTTTTTTTTTTAATCACACCCCATGGAGACACCCAGGACAGAGGACTTCCGGAACTGCCTCAGAAGGTGGCCAGTGTGCTGGAAGCGAGGGGAGGGTTCTGAGGGGGACTCTGGGTCTTGTACTGCAATCCACTCCTGCAAACGTAGACATTCGCTGTGCTTCTCGATGCACCATCTAGTTAGCCAAGATGAGGTCTCGGTCACCACCGAGGGACCCTCCCGCCCTCGCCTGGGCTGTCTGTCGGGACACTGCTTTCGAGACTAGCACTCCATAAACTCCAGCGTGCCTGTGGCCACACGTGCTCCTTCTCTCTGCAGATGCTGGTGCTGTCAGCCTGGGGCGCTCTGAGAGCCCGTGTCCCCATAACTCCAGTCCCTGTCCAGGTGGCGGGCCCAGGGCCACGCTTTGGGGAGCCCGGGGCGCATCAGCGGCCGGCCGGCTCAGTTTCCTCACACCGCCTTAGGGCCTGAGAGCAGAGGACACAGGGAACGGGGCGTCACGTGGTGAGAGAGACAGCTCTGGGTGCAGCGAGGCTCCAAGCGCTCTCTCTCTCGCGCTCTCTCTCCTTTTTATGGTACTGGGGATTGAGCCCAAGGTCTCTGCACTGAACTACACCTCCTAGCCTTCTAAGAAAATCTTCATTTTGGGGCCACGTCACTATGTTATCCAGGCTGGGTGTGAACGTGCGACCCACCTGCCTCAGGCTCCTGGCCGGTGCTGGCATGGCCAGCCTCTGCCCCGTGCCCAGCTCTGCTCTTTCACTCTGCGAGTTTTCATTTTCCCTCTGTGTTTGGGTGCTCTGGAGTTTTATTTGTGATGTGGACGTATGCATACAGTGTCAGACATGCTGGCACGGGCCTGGCATCCCAGCACCCTGGGAGGCTGAGGCAGCAGGGTGGCGTATTGTGACTGAGTGAGACCCGCTCTCTAGGAGCCGTGACCCCACATCCCCAGTGCCCAGGCTGAGCCGGGGGCTTCCGGGCTGCCCCTCTGCCTGCGGCTCTCCGGCCCGCACCGACCCCCTGCCAGCACCTCCCACCTCTGTCCCTCGTCTGTCCGTCTGTCCATCCGCCCAGTGGAACTGGGCGAGGTGCCACCCCAGCTCTCAGCAATGGGACGGGTCCCTCTGACCCCAGTGCTGGCCCTGTGGGCCCTCCTGGGACAGGCCTGGCCTGGTACGCAGCGTCCAGCCTCCTGGCAGGACCCAGGGTCTCCGTGGCCAGCATCCTGTGAACCCTAACAGCGTTTCCTTCCGCTCCTGGTTTCTGGTCCTGGGGAAGAGCCCCGGCCTCAACATAGAGATGTATCTGCAGCCCGTTCTAAACAGTGTTTTTGATTTGGAGCGGGGTCTTTCTAAGTCTCTAAGTTGCCCAGACTGGGCTTGAACTTGGGATCCTCCTGCCACAGCCTCCCAGAGTGCTGGGACTATGGGCCTCACCATGAGGCTTAGCAGTTAGGGGAATTTCAGGGCTCCGCACAGGGGAATTGTTCCTGGCAGCCTGGCGCTGGCCCTGGGGTGACGAGGAAGGGTGGGTGGCAGCCCGGAGCGTGGGGCCCCACAGGGAGAGAGGTTCGTATATGAGGGAGGGCTCCTCTGAGAGACGAGTGCAGCCCGAGGACCCGGCTGTCCCAGGCAAGGCTGTGCCTGCCCAGCACCACCGCCATCGAGGCCTGAGCGCTGGAGTGTGGTGTGTGCACGCCTGGCCTTGTTTGACTGTCAGGTGCCGGAGAGCTGGCAGGGACTCGTGGTGGTGGGATGGGCACGGTTGCGGGCACTAGGGGACAAAGGGCCCAGAGCTCCATTGTCCACCAATTCCTCTGTGGCCTCAGGATGCTGCTGGCTTCAGGCGGGACGGAGAGGCCAGCACGCTGGGTCCTGGGCCGTGGGCAGGGGCTGAGCGGCCACTCCGTCACCAGCCCCCAGGGGCTGCCTCTGCCCTGGGCAGTGAGGGCCTCGGCCTCCGCCTGCCCGGGGGGCGGGGCATGGCCGGGCGTTCCAGCAGCACGCAGGACAGTCCCAGGCCAGCACGGGGAGGGAGGCAGAGCTCGCAGCGAGCTGCAGCCTCAGTCACAGGCAGGGGCCTGCAAGGGCCTGCGGGCTAAGCTGGTGAGAGGAGCGCTGGGCCTCGGGCTGCTGGGCAGAGGGGCCGAGGGCCCTGGGACAGGTGGAGAGGTGGGAGGGAGAGGCCGGTGCCTGCCGAGGGCACACGCGGGACTGTGGGGCAGGAGGCGGCCCAGAGGCGGGGGTCACCCGGGCCTCCTCCAGGATGGGAGGTCGAGGGCTGGATGTCTAAGGAGGAAGGGCTGCTGGGACAGCGGGGTGTTGGTGGGGACCCGGGGTGCTGGCTGGGAAGCCAATGAGCCCCCCTCTCGGCTCCCAGGGTGGCACACGTGTGGTTGTGGTGGAGACGGTGCCTGTAGAAGAGGGAGAGCCCCGGAGGGCGAGCAGGGACACCAGGTGTCCTGTGGACGGCTGCGGGGCGTGAGGGGCTCGACCACCCCAAGCCGGCTCTGCTTCCCCCCCGGCACCTGGTTTTCCCAGCCTTTATTCCAGGGCGCAGTAACCGCAGCTGAGCAGGAAGCCATTACGTGGAGTGTGTACACACGCGTCCTCTCGTGGGCGCACGAGGTGTAAAATAATTAAGTTATCGAGGCTTTAAATGTCCCACGCGATGCAGAAGGACTTGGGGGAACGTTCTGTGCGGGCTGCAGAGAGCTTTAGTCACTTTTGGGAACCCCCCCCGGGGCCTTCGGATGAGCCAGCAGCCAAGCGTGCTGTTGTCCACTCAGACTCGTGGACTTCAGCGGGTGTGGCAGTGCATAGGGCCGACCCCCGCACTCTGGAGGCCGAGGCAGGAGAATCTACAGCTCCAGTCCCGCCTGGGCAATTTAGCGAGACTTTGTGTCCAAATCAAAAATAAAAATTGTGGCCTGAGCGTGCAGCTCACGGGGAGGCCCCGGGCCCCCCGCCTGGGAGGAGAAGCCGTTCTTGCAGGAGGGTTAAAGAGCTGATGACCCCAAATACGCTCCAGAGTTTCCCAGGGCGCCTTGCGACAGAGAAGCCCAAGTCCTGTTGCACCTGGGGTCACACGGGGTCACGGTGCCATCACTAGTGTATCTGTGTTTCCCACACAGAATGGTCCAGGAGGAATAAAGTTCAAGTTAAAGTGAGAAAGACCCCGTGGGCTGGTGATGCCGGGAGCTGCCGCCGCGGGACCTGGAGGTGACCCCGGAAATTGTCGGGAGGTGCAGGGGGGGACAGGAATGGGAAGGACGCTGGGAGGGGGCGCTGAGCGTCCCGGAGGCAGGGTGGACGCTGAGCAGGAGCTGAGGTCCGGGGCGTCCTAGGTCTGTCTCCACCACCCTCCAAAGGGGGTGAACGTCCTGGTCCCTGTGACTGCGACCAGTCAACCTGCCCCTGGTCACACAGCATGTGACCAGCAGGGGAGAAATCGGAAGCTAAGATGGCCTGACCCCCAGGATGGTCTGACCCCCCCAGCCTCTAAGATGGTCTGACCCCCAGTCTCGGATGTCCTGAAGCATCTGAAGAGACTGAGTGAGCTGTCTGGAAGTGATACTACCTCATCCCTGCGGACCAGGCATTTGGTCCAGCTAACACTATTTCTAGATGTCTGGCTGAAAGTTTAGGAGGGAAGTGAAAGTCATTTCGCCGCTTCCTGCCGCTCTGTTTAGAGCAGGGCATGCGTGGGTTACCGCACTAATTAGAGCAGGAATTAGCCGGAACGCCAGGTTTTAGCAGAGTGGGTTCAGCTGCAGGTGTCAGTAATTAGTGCAGAATCAGTCATCTGCTGTCCTCAGACACGCAGACTTCTCAACTTTCTGCCCCAAAATAAACTTGGCGGGCATCTTGGCCCGAGCCCCTCCTGCTAATGCACGTGTCCATCCCAGTGCTGTAATTCAGCATAAATATTTTAAATAAATCAATAACCATGTCCCCCGGTGGCAGCCCAGAAATGAAATTTTCCATTTAAAAATGAAAGAAGAATAAAATATTTTTAGTGAGATTGGCAGGGACCTGAACAACGGCCAGGCAGAAAGGATCGGTTCCTCGCTCTCTCTCTTTCTTTTTTTCCCCTCTCTCCCTCTTTCTTTCTGTTTGTTGGGGTATAAATAATTCACTTCCAATATCCTGTCCCGAGCAGGGCAGAGCCAATAAAATAAACAGAGCCCGGCAGGCGTCGGAGGCTTTGGGGGCAGCGTGAGCTCTGAGACAGGCGGAGAAGGAGCCGAGGCTTACAGGGAGGGACGGGGACGGGAAGTGTATTCGAATTTTAAAAAATGGTTGTGACTGAAGCCCATTGTCACTAATGGCGAATCCTCCTCTGGCTTTGACCACCCCGTCCCCGCACCCTGGCCTCTTTCTTGAGAGTCTGCAGGAGCTGTGGTCGGAAGCACGGTGGACGCCGCCACCCAGTGCTGTCTACCGGAAAGGCAGGCTCGGGAAAGTGGGATGCTGTGTCCTTGTCTGCCCTGGTCACCAGCCATGGAGTGGGGGCAGGAGGCGGATCCGCTCCCAAGCACCCTTCCCAGGTGGCAGGACCTCACAGATGTCCCGGGTACCCTGCTGTTCTCCAGTGTAAGCTGGGACCGCCTGGCCTCAGCCTCTGCCCACTCGTGATCACAGGGGCAATGTGAACAGAGGCCCCTGACCCCCTCAGCGCCCCAGCCTGGGGACGGAGGGTGCTGCATGCCAGGCCCCAGAGTGGGACGGACGCAGGGTAGGCAGGGCTGCAACACGATACTGTCTGCTACAGCCATGCAGGAGACCCGGCTCTGACCATGTTTCCTGGTGGCAGTTTGGGGCCCGGTCCTAGCTGACGCCGTCATCTGCCGACTTGGACGGTGGACTGATTCTCGGATGGCGTTGAAGCCAGCCTCCAGCGAGGACGGTCCGGGCCGCTCTCCAACCCTCCCACTCCAGCTCTGCAACGTCCCTCTCCTGCCGTCTCCGCAGACCCTGGGCCCCCGGCTCACCATAGGTGCGGACGCAGCCTAGCTCAGCTGTCACGGCAGTTCAGCGGCCAGCAGTTGGCGGCACCCACTCCGTCCTGGGCTGGGCATCAAGGAAAGAGCATGAGGGATGGCGGGGGGCGGCCAAGCCAGGAGTCTGGCCCTCTGTTCTGAGCCCTGTCACTTTGGAAAGGGGAGTCAGGAGTCAAGGAGGTGACCCAGGAGAGGTACAGGTGGACATCAGACTCTTCAGGAGCTTTGGAAAGACGACATCGTGGTGACTCTGGGGAGGGAGGGGGCTTGCACCATGGAAGCACACGGCACCAGGGTGGCCACCAGGACATTGGTGCCGCAGATCCCTGCAGGAATGGTGCAGCTTTTAAGAGGAAGTGTGCTGTGAATCGTGCCGTCTCGTGTCACTGAAGTGGGGGTGGCCAGAACTCCGTACGGCGCCCACGGGAGTCCTGACCGCAGATCGCAGTCCGGTAATGAAGCTGCCAGACCTAGAATGGTTAGGAAGGGGCGGGCCACGGCTGGGTGTCCCTCGCCCAGAAAGCTGAAATCCGAGCAGCCCTAGATTGTCTGAGATCCTCTGAGCATTGGTGTGACCTCAGGTCAGACATTCTACACCTGGCCTCGGGTCAGTCAGAGCCCAGGACACGAGCAATGCCGTGTAAAGTCCCCGGCGGGCTGTGTTTCAGGTGGGTTTCCTGCTTGGTTCCGGGTCTCGCTCCAGAGACCACACAGCCTGCGTGTGCACATTCCAAACTCCGCGGGGATGTGTAAGTGTGAACACGAGGGCCGATCCGAAAATGCAGTCCGTGATTAAATAAAAAACCGTAACCGCAAAAGGCACACTGCCATGATCCCCTCGGCCCCCAACTTTGAATACACCCGTGGTCCCTGCCACGTTCTGAAGCAATTCTGGAAGTCCTTCCTGAGGGCCTTTACGAGGCATGATCAGAAACTCAGCGAATGCTGCGGGTGGGCTCCACCCAACAGAAAGGCAGGCTCGGGAAAGCATTGGGTAGGTATGTCCTCGTCCACCGTGGTCCCGAGATCTCGCACGGTCTCGAAGAGCTTCTGTGCCTTCCCCAAAGTCAAAGTCAAAATGAGCGCAAAATGTCCAGGTATTCTGGTTTTTTTTCTTTTTTTGAATCAGGGTCTCTGCAGCCCAGGCTGGTCCTGAACTCACTGTGCAGCCCAGGCTGGCCTTGGACTCAGGGCAGTCCTCCTGCCTCAGCCTCCTGAGTGCTGGGGTGACAGGCGTGCGCCACCACGCCCAGTTTATGTGGTGCTGGGGAGTCGAACTTGGGTTCTTAGTGCTTGCTAGCAGGCGCTTTAACCGCCGAGCCATTGCTCTAACTGGGTCCATGTATTCCGGGAGTGGAGGCAGTCAGGACAGCACCCACGGACATTCAGGACGGAGGGCTCGCAGGACGGCTCCGGGGGTGGCAGATGAGGGTGTTGGAAGTGGGAGGAGGGTTACCGGGGGCTTTTACTGTAACACATACTTAACAGCTGGGCCGGCGCAGCTGTACTGGATTTCTAACTGGCCAGTGAGAAGCAATTAATGTGTCCTCACCCCCAAACCAGCCCCGGGTGCAGTGGGCTGACGGGGCCGGGACAGTCTGCACGAGGCCCAGCGGATGGTGGCCCTGGCAGGACCGTGGTGGCGGGCTGAGAAGTCCACCCACTCACCTGTGGGCGAGGCGGCTGTGTTGGGGCGGAGAACCCAGTCCAGGCCGTCAGCGTGAGGACGCCTCGTTCCCTCGGCAGCAGAGAAGAGGCCTGAGGGCAGGTCGTGCCCTGCGTGGCTCGGGAGTTGGCTGGTTCCCCGGGGGCGCCAGTGGGCTGCAGGTCAGCCCTGGCCGCAGGGCTTGGCAGCTGCTGCCCTCCTTCCCGGCTCGGCTGGAACCCGTGGCCGCTCGCTGTGAGCAGCAGCCGCGTGACCGCTGGGCTCTGCCGCGCACCGGGGCTGGCCTCCGCGGCCAGGACTGGAGCTCGGGACTCGGCTTCTGGGCCCACCTGGAAGCACCCCGCCTCCCACTCTCTGGAATGTCCTTCAGGGGCTGCCGCATTTTCTTGCTCCTTGTTCACAGCACTGGATATTGAGCCCAGGGCCTTTGCACTGAGCTACAGCCCCAGCCACGTTTATATGTTCGTTTCAAGAAAAGGTCCCATTAAGTTGTCCAAAGTGGACTTGAACTTGCAACCCTCCTGCCTCAGCCTCCCAGAGTGTTGGGATTACAGGCCCAGATCATCACACTTCACAAATGTCTGGAGTGGCTTGCGAAATCTGATGCATGTACAGTGCGTGACGATCTAGCCAGGGCCACCGTCCTGTGGACCACGCATGCAACATCCCCCGCCTTGTTGGCTGGTAACCACCTGGGGTGAGTGAAGCCAGTCACCAGGAAGCTTGTGTGGAAGCGATCCAGTCCCCTGCATTTGTGGGGTGCCCTTACCACCCCCACCCATCCTCACCGGAGCACCAGGGCCCCGGGGGGCCCCGGCACGCGTCCCAGCGACATTTCTGCTCTCGGCTCCACAGTCCTGAAGTGATTGTGTCGCCCAGGCTGCCTCAAGCTCACAACCACCCTCCTGCCTCAGTCTCCCGAGCGCTGGGAATTATAGGCATGCGCCGCCGGTTTATGGGCTGCTGGGAGTTGATCCGGGCCTTGTCCTTGCTAGGCAAGGGCTGTGACTGCTGAGACACACCCCGCCCCTGCTCTCTGGAATGTTCCCTCGCACGAGAATGAAACGGAAACCGGCCGCCCACGAATTCAGCCAGACCCGGGCACGCGGCGGCTTGGCGCAGGCCTTGCTCCTGGCAGCGGGTGTTCCTGTCGGCGAGAAGGGAGAGGTGCCGAGCCTGTGTTCACACCTCGGTCCGCCTCTGCTCATAACCCCACGCCTCGATTACTCGGACAGGAGAAATCCAGAATACAATTTGCTTACTTATCGTGGCCGGGTCTCACTCTGGAGTTCAAGCTGGTCCCGACCTTACTGTGACACTCAGGCTGGCCTTGAGATCATGGCAGTCTTGCTGCCTCAGCCTCCTGAGCTTGGATTACAGGTGTGCCGCCACGCCCAGCATAGGTGGTGCTGGGGAATTGAACCCAGGGCCGAGTCTATGCCAGGCTGGCACTCTAAGCACTGAGCTCACACTCAGTCCTAGAATAACTAATTTAAGGAGCATAGTAAGAGACAGCGGTAGGCACTGTGGAGACGGAAAGGGGGTGTGGGGGTAGGGGGCGCGGGAAGGCCGGGCAGGGAGGGGCAGGGAGAGCGATGAAGATGTGACGTGTGGGTGCACCTGCTCCCCAGGTCGAATGTCGTTACTGTGTGTCACAAACACGTGCTAATAAGAAGAATCGTTATGGAGAAAATGAAGTCAGCAAGTCAGTAAGACCAGAACTTGTCACGCTTGGGCCACCCTCAGATCCTGCTCCCTTCTTGTGGGCCTGCCCGCTGGACGGCGGATCCCAGCCCCACTCCAGGCCTGAGCGGAGATCACGGACTCACACGCTCCCATTATCCACTGTCACCCCCGCCGTCCCTCTGGCACGGGCCGCCGTGTGTCATGAGCGCTGACGTGGGCGTGCTTGTCTGTAATCTGACAGCGGAACTGAGGTTCAGCCCTGGGAGTTCTGCAGGCGCTTGGCGCCCTCTCTCCTGCAGGACCCCCCGCGTCTCCTGGCTTCCTTCATAAACGCTGATGTTTAGGCAGAATGCCTGGGGGCTGCTGTCTGTGTCACTCCTTGGGGGACACTGACTCACGCATTTCTAACACAGCTGTTCCAAGCCACTATCTGATGACCAGCCAGGGAGTTAGAGTGCGCAGAGTACCCGCTGGTTGGGGACCCTCCTCCCTCTGCCTTTGTCTTGTCTTGTCTCTGGCTGTGTCCCAGAGCTTAGCTCCAGCAGGACAGGGTGATGGAAGGGACTGAATGACAGGCATTACTTTCTCGCTGCTGGGACAGAACACCCGACGTTCGTTAACTTCAGGGAGGAAAGATTTATTTTATGTCACAGTTTCAGAAGGTCACAGTCTATTCATGGGTGGCTGCCAATGGTAGAAACCAAGGTGGAGGCGTAGCAGAGGTAAGCTGTTCACAGCACGGCAGACAGGCAGCCGCGGGGGGAGGGAAGGGCAGAGCTGGTGTGTGCCCTTCCGGGTCCTGCCTCAGTGATCTGTCTCTTTGAACCAGGCCTAGCTTCAAGCAGCACAGGGTCCCACAGCTGCTCCACAGCACCCTAATTCACGAGGCTTCTGAGGGCCGCTCGTGATCCAAGCCAGAACGCTCTGCCCCTGGCCCCCGAAAGACTCACGGCCACCTTTTTATGCAAAATGTTTTAGTCCTTCTCTATGAATGGTCAAAGTCTTAGCAGTTCCAGCACTGCTAAAAAAAAATAAATGTCCAAGTTCCAGGTCTCACCTGAGACTCAAAGCAAACTCATACCTGAGAGCGCCTGTGAAATCAAAGAAAGTTAAACGCTTCTCACCTGCACAGTTCCAGGGTGAACACTCTCATTCCCAAAGGGAGGAACGGGAGGATGGGCAGCAATTGGGCCAAGACAAGTTCTAAACTCAGCAGAGAAAGGGGTAAAGCCTGCAGTTCCATCGAGTCCTGTGGTTCTGTGCGTAACATGTGGGGAGGTGGAAACTCCACAGGGCTGGGCGGCCCGGCCTCCGCAGCACAGCGTCTCCTTCGGGCTGCCTCTGCTCACAGCCGGAAGCCTTCCTCAGCTAGTGGCCCGTGTTTGCGGCATCTCCACATTTCCAGAGTCTTCCCTGCAGCGTAGGTTCTCCTTCACAACCTCACGCCCTGCCCTCACGGGCACGCTGCCGGCCTCCGAGGCCCGACTCTGAAAAGTTGGTGGATGCCCCGTGGCCCCACGACTCTTGCGTTCTGTGAAACCAGCACTGCACGGATGACACAGAGGTCCACCGCGGGCTTGAGCAGCAGCTTGGCCTTCCTGGACCAGGGATGCTGAGGCCTCTGAGCGCCTGGACTGCTCAGTTCCAGGGAGCGGAACGCTACCAAGCACTCCCCTCTTTGGCCCTTGAGGAAGCTCTAGCGTGTTCTTCTCAGAGCAGAATCCTTTGCCTTCCTGCTGTTCAGTCGGTGAAGGATGGGGTCTTGCTGATTCTCAAAGCATCCTTTTGTTTTTAATAGCCCTGATGCCAAATACTTTTTTTAAATGCGAATCTCTTTAACATCTCTGTGCTCCTTTGTGCCACCTCTGCAGGCTCTCTCAGTCTGGAAAGACTGAAAACTGTTTACATCGTTTTTCCCTCTGCCATTTTTTTCTGCTTTTTGCTGCAGAGTTGGCTAAAAGCTGTGCGCAGTCACAACGAGACAGCGACGGCTTTGGGTTGCCCTGAAAGCTCCTCCGCCAGAGCAAGTGCTACATCTCAGTTTTAGGCAAAGTCCCAGGATAGGGGCGAAAAGCTGATATACTTTTTTTTTTCAGGATTCTAGACCAAATGCCCGTTAAGTCTTCCTTCTCATGTGAAACTTCTTGAGCCTTGCTTTCACAACCCTAACTTCTATCGGCATTCTGGTCCTCTGACCTCTTACCAGAATCTCCCAACAAACTTGGCTCACAGCATTCTAGGGCTGCTCCAGCTGGCATCTTCAAACTTTCCAAACTTCTCCCATAAACCAGTTCCAAAGGCTTCCAAACCACACAGACAGGTAAAGTCACCACTACGACCCCACTCCTGGTACCAATTTCTGTGTCGGTTGCTTCCTCAGTGCTGGTAAGAATACCCGACATCTACAATGTAAGAGAGGAAAGACTTATTTTAGGTCACAGTTTCAGAAGGTCACTGTCCATTTTAGGCAGCTGGTGATGGTGGAAACACACGGTGGAGGCCTAGTGGAGGAAAACTCTTCATGGCATAGCAGATAGGCAGCCAAGGGAGAGAGGAAGGGTGAAGCCAGCATATCCCCTCCAGTGGTCTGCTCCTTCTGGCAGGCCCCACACAGCTCACGCAGCTCCGTAGCTGTTCCGCAACATACAAACACATGAGGCTTTTGAGGAACATTCCAGATCCAAGTCATAACGACAGGGATGGATCATGGGTCACTGAGAAGGCCTGTGGGGTCCCTCATTTCCAGCTGGCCCGTGGGTGGTACCAGAACCCCCTGGGATGTGCCTCCGGGGGCTCAGGGCCCAGAGGAAGGCTCAGGGAGGCTCCTATGAGGCAGCACCCTCAGGCCACCACCAGGAGTGTGCCGGCCCATCACGGTTCCTCTAGGACTGCCTGGCTTTGGGGTCAGGGGTGACTGGAGGCCAGTGGGCCGGAGGAAGTGAGTGGGACCCCTCAAAAAGGGCCTGAAGAAACTATTCCACACATACAGTGAGTCTTAAAATTCCAAAAATAATGGTGACAGATGAGGACAGCAGCAACCCTGCCCGTGAGAAAAGGACCTGGGGCTTACTTCAGGTGCCCAGATACTGCCATGCCTGGCCTGGTGGGTCTCTTGCCCTGCTGCTCTAGGACCATGACAGTCTTGGGGGCACCAGAGGCCCTGACCTTGAAGCCTTGTGGGAGCTTTCTGGCACTATAACAAAATGCCTGCACATGTAACATGAAGGAAGGAGGTTCATTCACCTCATGGGTTTTCTCTTTCTCCCCTCTCTTCCCTCCTCCCATCGCCCCTCTTCCCTCCGTCTCACAGGTGTTAGAGGGTTCAGTCCAGAGTCAGACGGCTCCAAGGCCTAGCAGAAGGGCCCAGCGGAGGGGAGCTGCTGGCCCCGGGCAGCCAGGGCACAAGGAGAGCAGGTGAAGGCGGGTCAGAATATCGCCCCAGGAACCCACCCTCTCCCACCAGCTGCCGCCTGCAACCAGGAGTCCTGGTCACAGGACAGCGGTTGCCACAAGTCTCGGCGGACTGCCAGGCCTGGGGCCGGGCTGCGGCGTCCTCCCCTGGCACTCCGGGGCCCTTCCCCGACCTGCTCAATATTAGCTTGACCTTGGTGTGCCTCTACTTGAATTTGATTTCATATTTTATGCTGTTGGCTGGGAGTGAGAGAAGGCCGGGCGACCCTGAGCCCTGCGTGTAAACGCATTGGACACTGGACGTGCTGTGTGGAGTGGGAGCTGGGGCCCTGGCGCTCTCATTCCTTCCCGCGTTCCCCCGCGCTCTCGTCTGCCCCTCCTCTGTCTCTCTCCTCTCTCTCCTCCTCTCTCGCCTCCTCTCTCTCTGTCCTCTTCCTCCCCCGCCTCTCTTACGCACACCCACGCACACCCACGCACACACGCACGCACGTTCCAGGTCAGAATCTGTGAGGAGGGCGCAGGCCCGAGCAGGTGGGTGGGCAGCGTGGGGTTTGGAGGGGGCCAGGCGGACCTTCCTTGAGTCGCTTGGGCCTCTCCGCCCACGTCCCTTCCCTCCCCGCCTTGTCCGAGTCCCCTTCCTAACGGTCCAACTTGCAGACATCCCTGCCTCCCCGGTTTCTCCTGCAGCATGCTAATTACATGTTTCAAATGCGTCTTATCCATGGTTAAGTGAAGATAAAAATTTAATGATTTAATTAGCAAGCTCATGGAAAAAATCATAATGAAGAGAGGCATTTGCAGCTGTCCTGGGCTTTCCGTGTCCGGGGTGCTGCTTTCGAGCGGAGTGTCCGCTGCTACGTGGTCCTGAAGCCGAGACCCTGCGTCTCCCCAAGGGGGCAGCACAGCCAGCCTGGTCCCAGCGGTGGTGGCGTCCCAAGGGCCGGGCCAAGCCTCGGTGTCTGAGGCTGCTTCCCAGCACGCTGTAGGCCCTGGTCCATCTTCGCACCCACTCAGGACTCTTCTGTAGTCCTGAAGGTCCAGCTCAGGGCCTTCACACTCAGCGTCGCGCCATTTTTCAGTTTTGACTTGAGACATGGTCTTACTACGTTGCCCCAGATGAGCTTAAACGAGCAGCCCTCCTGCCTCAGCCTTCCACAGGCAGGGGGTGAGAGTTGTTTTCTTTTTTTAAAAAATATAAATGAAAATACACAGTCTTTATTGATAAGTAGATTATGGGTAAATAGCACAATGATTTGTGGAAATAAATCACCCACGGTTGCTCCATCTCCAGCACCCAGCCTCCTTCCTGCCGGGCAGCTTGGGCGTCCCTGGGCTCTCAGTGGCTCCTTCCCTGGGGCCTGCCGCCCTGGACGGGCAGCCGCCTTGGGGCCCGGGCCTGAAGGTGCCTCTGCTCAGGGCAGTACGGCCGTTCCCGACCTTGGGGGCTGCACACTCGGAACCCTTGCTCTGGGCTGCAGTTTCCTGTGGGCCAGAAAGTCCCCTCTGGGACAGGCCAACGCCACCAGCTTGGCTGGCTTCTGATGTGTGTCCTTTCGGTGCCCAGGTCTTGTGGTTTCCGTGTGGCTGGCTAAGTACCCTAGCCACACGGGTGCTCAGATGGTGGTAAAAGGAAGCTCATAGCTACAGAGAGGATGTGTTTTGCGTTGGAAAGGTGGATTTGAGGGAGCCAGAGGGTCCCCTGTGGAGGGGTCTTTCTCCAGCAAGGTCATTCCACCCATCCAGTACGACCCTGCATCCATTCACTACCAACTGCAGGTGCACAGTTGCCTCAGGTGGCCATGGGGGAAGTAGCTAGCGGATGCTGGGCAGCCATTCCATCCTGAGACTCCGGCAGGCAGCCTGGTACAGGGAACAGCCATGGTGGGTGCCCAGTGGCTCAGAGAACTGGCTCTGGAGGGGATCTCCCCACTCCCACCATGCCCACCTCAGCGTTGAGCAGACCCTACCGTGCCCTTGACCTGCAGTGTCTGCCCACTCAAGGCTCCTGCGCCTCCTGTCCTGGGCTGAGATCCTGTGTCCCTGTCCCATGTGGACGAGGGCCAGCCAGGCACTGGCTTGAATCCCAGCCTCTGGTGCAGGTTTTTGTACACAGGTTCTAAAACAGTGATTCCCCAGGCCCCATATTCACGGGCTCCAGGAGGCCTGAGGCATGCCATTTCCAAACAAATGGTTTTGTTTGGAAAAGGTGGCGAGTCGTGAGGCCTTTGGCACCAGTGAGCTGTAACTCGTGCCGTGAGAACCGGGCAGGTGAGCCCTGTGCCGGGGAATACGACGTAGACACGTACCATGCACACGAGCCCCACGCAGAGGGGCACCACGTGAACAAGCGCCCCGGAGGAGTGCCGTGCCGAGGCAGGGGTGCTGCACAGATGCACGCCAGGATGCCAGGTGTTTGTATTGAAATACACCGAGCACTGAATGCAACAAGTTTCTAAGCAGCTGAGAACCAAAGTATGACCCTCAATTGTGGTGTGAACACACAGTCGGTACCCCAGTACCCCTCTCCTCAGCCTTCTGTCTGCACGAGCTGCCCTCTGAGTTCGGTATCCCCCCCCCCCACACACACACACTTCTTTCCTTCTTTGCCACGCTAGAGATTGAACCCAGGGCCTTGGCTTTGACCTACGCCACCAGCTGTTTTTGTTTCTGATTTTGAAGCAGAGGCTCATAAATTCTCCAGTCTCCAGATTCCAGGTGGGAGTCTTCCTGCCTCACGGCCTGTGAAGGGCATCAGGGGCTGCGTCTCTGGGCTCTGCCGCGGTCACTCTCGTCGCTGGATGCCGTACCTGGCACCCACAACTTGCAGGGGGAGAGGGTTATCTAGAATCATGGACTCAGAAGTCTCAGCCCAGGTGTGGTCAGCTGGCCATGGCCGGAGCACCTGGCAGAGGACAGCTGCTGACCCGCGGCAACTGGAAGCAGAGTAGGGAGAGGAAGGCGCACCCCCTGCCGGGTGCCACCCCAGGGCCCCAGCTCGGCCCAGGCGCCACCTCACAGCACGTTTGGGGAGCAGACACACCCTGCGATGGGCACACCATCCCCCCATACGGTCACCTTCTAAAAGCGTGGGACTTCCAGGGGACACTTTAGATCTATACCACAGCACGATCCTGTTGGGCTCGGCCAATGGGACACCCCCACCCCCTGCCCCGGAGTCCCAAGGGACAGAGAGCAAGCCAGGTGCTGGCGTCCACCTCCTTCCTGTGGGATCATCTTGGAGCAAGTGCGAAGCCAGGGTCGTTTCAGGGCGGGTCCCCCTGTAAAAATCTCTCCTCCCTGCTTTCCAGGACCCAGCCTCCCCCCAAGACACCGTGCCTCCCTCCTGGTCCCTTTGCAAACGGCCTGTCTTGCGCCATCTCCACCGGAGCGTGCCGGTCCTCCTGATGGTGCCATCGCTCTCACTCAGCCAGGCGGTGTGCATGGTCGCACCTTGGTACCGGACGCGGGACTTCGGGTCTCCCCAGCCAATCCCAGAGGGCGTCTGTGCCGGTGCACACCACGGCGGCGCTGAGGCCGGGGTCCTCCTGGGGGACATGGCCTGGTGGAGCCGGCCTCCCCTTCCCTCTCAGGCCATCCCTTTGTTTCAGAGACAAGGACTAAAAGGATGAGATATTTATGCCAAGAAGCCTTTTTTCCATCATTAATATGTTAACAAATGCTGTCAAATAACTGTCGCGGTCGACAGAATTTGCCGCTGGCGGAGACCGCCCGCCGCCAGACAAGGTTGTACCTGTTCCACAGAAGCCAGGCTGCTCCCGCCGGGAGATCTCAGCATTGGAGGTCAGCGCGTCCTGCCAGGGGGCCAACCTGCCCTGTCAACGGTGACAGCACCGCCCGTATGCATAATGCCTTCGCCGCGGGCCTCTGAGGAGCTGGGGTGTCGCTGGCTGTGCTGCAGGACAGCTGGAGAGGCAGCGAGGGCAGGACGGCCAGATGGGCAGAGCTGAGCAGGACGGGGGAGGTGGCCTACCCACGCAGGGGCCGTGGGCGGACGGAGACATCCACGGAGTGTCCACGGAAGTCCATGCTAGAACAGCAGGCAGGGCCCCGGCATGGGTGTGGCGGGCGGGGTGCAGGCCCCAGGCCGGCAGAGTGGGGAAGGCCGGGCAACCCGCGGGGTGGGCACCTGCCAGCCACTACCGCGGCACTGCTGTGCCACACGCCACCTGTGTCCGCAGCTGCGGACAACACCGTGTCTGTCCCGCGGCTCGGCGCAGTGCGGTGCACTAGACGGGGCTCTGCTGGGGTGTCTTGGAGCCAGGTGTCCCTCCTCTCCGAGGAGGCCGGGGGCTCCCGGGCACGCTCATCTCGGAGCGACGCGGGAGGGCGGAGAGCGAACGCGAGCCTGTGCGCACCCGCGGGGCCGAGGCCCGGGCCTCCCAGGCCACACGGGGTGAGCTCAAGGTCCCCCAGTTAAGCGTGGGTGTGCACCGGGCAGGTGCAGCCGGGGGGACTTGGGGCGGGCGGGGACTGAGGTGGGAGTGGCTGTGAGGTGGGACTGAAAAACACAGTGTTTTAATTTTTTAAAAAATGGTTACTGCAAAAGACACACTGTCAGGAGTCCCCTTCAAGATCCTCTCACCCTCACGCCGAACGTGCGTATCCATGCTGTGGCTTTCGGGCCAGTTCTCCAAGCCCTCTCTGCTTTTTTTTTTTTTTTTTTTTTTTTTTTTGGATCCCACTGCATAGTCCAATCTGGTCCTCAACTCATTAGCCCAGGCTGGCCTCGGCCTCGGCAATCCTCCTGCCTCAGCCTCTGGAGTGCTGGGGTTACAGGTGTGCACCCCCACACCTGGCTAATTTTTATGTGATCCTGGAGAACAGAACCCAGGGCCTTGGCACATGCCGGGTAAGCGCGCTAACCACTTGGCAGGCCGCCAGCCCCTCCCAGCCTGCTCGATGAGCCTCTTCGGTCCCGGCTGCCTGCGGGTCCTGCGTGGATCGGAAACCTTGGCCTTCTGCGGCCCTTTGGTCTCTAGGGGAAAGCCAGATCCAGCCATAAGGTGGTGAGGATGCCTTGCGTGCGCCCACAAGCCTGGCCAGCCGCTACAGCCCCGCTCGCCAATTTTTTGATTAATCTTCACAAAGACACTCAAGAAAACGGACATCCAAGCGGGTTCAGGGAGCGGTGAGGACAGTGGGTGAGTGGGTTTGAAGCAGAGGCGGGTGTGGGGGGATCCGCCGCCATCTGCCTTACATGCGATACATTTCTAAAGTTCAAACACTCGCCGCAAGCTGCCACCTCCCCTGTGCTCTACAGTGGTGGCCGGGAGTCGCCGGCATCGTGGGGCCAGCTGGGGGCGCCCTCACGGAGCAGGGGCTCGCCAGCTCAGCTCCTGCTCCAGCCCCCATGTTCCCTTCTGACTGGCGCCTTTTCTTTCCTGTCACCAGACTGTGAACCCCTTGGGAGTGGGACTCAGTGGCCCCCACCCTGCTAGCCCCGCACCCCCCACCAGCCGCTGCTCAGGTCCTCGATGTCCGCTGTGTGCCGGGCTCTGAGGCTGGGGACGGCCCCTCATTCCCCTGTGTGCCCTGCGTGGACCGGCATCCGCGCTGCCCCCTTACTCCGGACTCCACCAGTGTGTGCGTGGCCAAGGAAGAGAACACGGACAGGCGATCCCACTCCTCCAAATCTGAGCAGTAATTTTGAACGGATCGGATCAGTGATTTCTTATAGGACCTCAAAAGACCTCTATCTAACCAAACACAAACAAAAACAAATAAAAAAGACCTCCCGAAACCTAGGCGTCTGTAGAAGTCGGGAGGAGGCAAGCCAGCCCCATTTCAAGCGCAAACCTTCAGACGTTTCTGGAGCACGGCCCCGCTGTGCCCTGACCTCACTTGCGGCTCTCCACCCCGAGTATCTTGCCCCTCGTGTGCATTAATAATTCATCAGCATAGTTTTTATTTCAATCTCTTTTCTGCATTGACCCTGTCACTTGGCAGCTGTCTTCCACGAACCAATGTACCTTAAACCCGATGACCCTCTCACCCAGGGGTGGGGGTCCTTTATTGTGCCAAGGGCCGTTTGGATTTTTACGACATCATTTGTGGGTCCTGCGAAATTACCGACTTAAAAAACTGGCCCGCTGTCGTATTTGGTAAAACACGTAATTAGCATATAATTAATTTATCCCCAGCATGACAGTTGCCCTGGACACTCTGCACCTCTGATTAGCTAATCAGCTTTCGGGGCCCAGGACACAGCACCCGACACCGCAACTTAAAGGGGGAGAGGTAGGAGATTCGGCGCGCGGTGAGTCGCCTCTGAGGCGGGGAGATTGCGGCGGGAGGGTGCGGGACAGCAGAGCTACTCTGTTCTTGGCGCCGGGAAGCAGAGGAGGGGCACGGAACCAGGGAGGGAAGGGCAGGGACCGGACAGAGACCCCACTGCAGGCCTCCCTGGCTCCCCGACGCCAGGAGGGTTGTGTCGTGCCTCGGTGGGAAGGTTACTGTGCTTCCCTCCCACCCACCACCGCCGCCCCAGGTGGGAAATGGCCTGCGAGACCTCAGCTAGCTCCGTTTCTGTTTGCTCCTCTCCAGCGGAGACTTAGCAGGGAGCAGTCTCCCCCCACTGCCTCCACTCTTCCACGCCGAGGCGGGTCTTTCTGTGCCACTTAGAAGGGGCGTGACAAGCAGGCCTGGCGGTGCGGCACTTTGAGAGGCTGAGGCGGGAAGATACAAGTTCAGTCAAACTCAGCTTGGGCAACATAACGACGAAGTCAGAATCAAAAACTTAAAAGAGAGGAGGATGGGGTGTGGCTCAGTGTGAACACCCTGCGCTCAATCCCCACCACCAGGGGAGAAAGCGGGAGGGCGTAGCTCCCCAGGGCCTTGCCACGGGTTGGAAGAACACGGCCGAGTGGACGGGGTCTCCCAGGGCTGGCCACCTGCTCCATTCCGTCCCATCTGAGGACCCCGGAGGCTCGCCGGGGCTCTGCGGGGCCGGATGAGGGCGCGTGCTTCCTGCTGTCTGGCTCCCTCGGGTCAGAGTCCTCCAGTCCAGATGGCAGCGGGTGGGGGGAGGTTCCGGAAGCCCACTCCGGTCCTCCACTTGCGCTGGCCACGGCAGCTGAGGACAATTACTGCCTCGTTAAGAGGTCCTGGCCTCCCCCTGGGGCTTCTGCTCCCAGTGATGGAAACGGAAGGGTCCTGAGGGGCTGCTGAGAGCGCTGGGGGCGACCTCCGTGTCCCAGGGGTCGCTGTTGCCTCCCCCGTTCCTCCTGCTGACAGACTGAGCCAGGGATGCCGGGGCTGCCCGGCCCTGGGGCTCCGCACTTCCCGGCATGCTTCCATCCAGGCTCTGCTGCAGGGCGCCCGGTGTGTGTGCGGTCAGGAACAGAGCCTCACCGCACTGTTGGTTTTTTCTTTTTAGCAAGCCTGGTTGTTGGCTCGTCCCTTGTTGTTTTTTGGAGGGCTTGTTTCTGTACTGGGGTCGAACCCAGGGCCTTTGCACTGAGTTATGTCCCCAGCCCATTTTTAAATTTTTTGATCTTGAGACAGGGTCTTGCCAAGTTCTAAGTTGTCCAGGCTAGTTTAGAATTTGAGATCCTCCTGCCTCCGCATCCCAGAGTGTCATAATTATAGGCCTGTGCCACTCGGCCTAGCTGGTAGTTCGTTTTATTTTATACTCTGTTGTTCCAAGGATTGAACCCAGGGCTTCTGCACTGATCAGCATTCCCAACCTTTTTTCCCTTTTTTTGAGACAGAATCTCACCAGGTTGCTAAGTTGTACGAATCTATGACCCTCCTGCCTCAGCCTCCCACCGTGCTGGGATTACAGGCCTGTGCCGCCAGGCCCAGCGTGTTTCTGCCGTGCTGTGCACACAGCTCCGTGCACCTGTGTGAGCTGATCTGCAGGGTGGACTCATGCGGGGCCAGCTGGGGCCGGCAGGGACTGTGGCTTCTCCCAGACCGAGCTTCCTTCCCTGAGCCGGGGGGCCCGCATCCTGAGGCCCTGACACACACGCACACACCGGGCGTGCCACCCCTGGGAAACCTCAGCCCAAACACCAAGACCAACAAAAGAGATCGACCGCGAGCTTGTGAACTTCCAAAGGTCCTTTCCAAACATAATATTGACTTGGCACGATTTGGACTTTGCAGAACTGTGGAAGGTAAGCTCCAGGTGGCTAAGCTGCCCTCGGTGGGGCCCGGCGGGAAACGCCAGGCAGTCCCTTAGAACACCGCCCCTTCCCCGCCGGGGAGCCGGCTCTGGAGTCGTCTGACCAGCAGGACCAAGTGCAGGGACAGCGACGGCTTTGCGGCAGCAGCTGGTTCTGGTTGGGCAGCCGGCTCGCCAGCTGTCCTCCATTCACCCTCCTTGATTGTGGCTGAGGAGTGTCTGGCTCTCAGGGGACAATCGAAGTCCCCAGATCCTGAGAAGGCCAGCGTCTTTAGAAGCAGGGTCTTTGTCAGCGGGGTGGTGACCACAAGGTTGTGCTGGATTAGGGTTTAGAGAAAAATCCCCCTCAAAGTCTGCAGGCGGGGCTGTGGGGCTCCCGGGTGGTGCCACGTCGCTCCAGCCTGTGCCTACATCCTCCCGTGGACGTTGCCCTGGGAGTCTCGGGTCCATGTTCCCTCCCCTCCCACGGACCCAGCCGTCCCTCTCACTCCCCGCCACCCCCCAACTTTAAGGAGGAGAGGCCTGTCTGAGCTCACAGTTTCAGGGGCTGCAGTCTGTAAGCAGCCGGGTCAGAGAGTGACGGAGGGCTGTGCTGGGGGCAGACACCGGAAGGGAGGAGCCAGGGACACCTACGTCCCCCTGGGCCACCCCGCGACCCACCTCCCGCCAGGCCTGCCTTGTTCTGCGCCAGCCCCGCCGTGGAATCCTCTGCCTACCCCGAGCCCGCCCACCGTGTGGCGCGGTGGCGAGTCCCTCCCGGCCACCCTGGCAGGCGCGGATGGTGTTGGCTCTGTCGGGATTCCCGGCACGGAGCATATGTCCCGCAGACAAGGCGCTAAGTTGACGCTAAGCGCTGGCTGGAGGCTGGCCCGTCGTCTCCCTGCTGTGTAAACATGCTGGTTCTGTGACTCCCGCGTGGACTCCGCGGGTGCCCGGGGACCGGGAGCCGGGAAGGAAGCGATTTTCTATCTTCAGACCTGCCCCATCTCCACCTGGAACGGGGACACGGGGGCCAAGCGCTAAGCTGGGTCCCCAGGCTGAGGACCCACGGGGGAGTCATCTGCACCTCCTGTGTGCGGGTTTTTTGCTTTTGGGGGGTTTGTTTTCTGGTGGGGGCTGTTACTTGGGATCCAACCCAGCAGGCCTTCACCCAGCGGCGTTCCCAGATTTGTTTACATTTTTCATCTTGAGTCAAGGTCCCTGTAAGTCATTAGGTGGCTCAGGCTGGGCTCGAGCATGTGACCCTCCTGCCTCGGCCTCCTAGAGCGCTGGGGTCACGGCCCAGCCCCCAGGCCTGGCTGCTCTGGGCCCTGTTAGTGGAGAGGCACCCGAGGCCCGCGCGGCACACTTTTCTGCACCTTCTTGGGGCGGCATTTCATCCTTGTTCCTTCTCGCTCTTCTCCTGGACAAGCCACGTCCCCACCAGAACCTGGACTCTGGGCTCCTTGGCCCCGGCCTCTCCCTCCCTCTCTCTCTCTTTCTCTCTCTCTCTCTCAGCAGTCCCGTGGTGACTTCGTGGGTCGTGGGACAAGGTGCCTGTGGGTAGGCTTGGCTCTGCACGCTCTGCGGGCCGAGGGCAAGGCTGGTCCTCCCCACCAGGAGCGGCTTTCTGCGGGAGCGCGTGGCCCAGGGAGTGAAGGAGGGGCGGGACTTCTGCCCTGGATTGCTCTCTTCAGGGCACACGTGTACACCAGGCCAGGGCCGCCCGGGGAACATGTCACCTTCTTCCTAGTATAAAACAGACACTTCCTACTCCCCAACTGGCCTCTGGGATGGATTATACTCTCCCAAGAACGGCAGTGACGCCGGCTCCCGCCTGGTGTGACCTCACGGTGCTGCTCACCGGCGTGGGTGGGGCCTTCATCCCCTCAAGCGCAGATGGGCAGGTGGCGGTGGCGGCAGGTGCTGTGTGAGGTCACTTCCAGAAGCTGGCAGCGCGGCTCCTTGGCTCCCTGAGTGTGCACGGCAAGGCCGGCAGCGATCTTGTGCCCAGGGACGGCCACGCGGGGACACCTGCCAGACAGCCGTGTGGGTGAGGATACCTCCAGCCACAGCTCGCACTGCCTTGTGAGGCCACGCAGCCTGGCCCCGGGGGGCGTGGGGCAGAGGGCTTCATGTCAGGCACACCCTGCCCGCAGCCCCATGTCAGGAGTGGAGTGGCTCTCAGGACACCGGCCGGGAGGGCTGAGGAATCCCTGGCACCAGCTGCGCCCACAGTGCCGGGCTGGGTCCAAGCATCCTTTCCTGAGCCAGTGCAGGCCTGTCATCCCACTCAAAATAAAAAATAAAGAGGGCTGGAGCTAAGTGGGAGCAGAGAGAGAGAGAGAGAGAGAGAGAGAGAGAGAGAGGAACGGAAGGACAAGGACGTCAGAGATTGAAAACTGCGGGTAGCGGTGGGTGAGCGGAGCAACCAGGGAAGGCTTCCCCGAGGAGGTCGTAAGACGCTGCTCTGGCCTGGCTTTCCTCTGGATGACGCGGCTCGGAGGCATGGCTCGGAGGGTGTCCGGAGGGTGCCAATGTTCAGGCCGCCCACACTGCTTGTCAGAGTGGATCCGGATGTCCCCAGAGTCTCCTGCACGCAGAGGGGGACTGGATCCCCGGTGTGCCATGCTCCTGGTCCGCGGGTTGATCCCCAGGGGAGTTTCTGCGCTGTTGGTGGGAAGGGGCCAGCTAGAGCTGGGTCACTGGGGCCATGACCTGGGCAGGCGTGTTCTTGTCCTGGCTCCTGTCTTCTGTCTCTTTCCCCTGCCTGTGGTACAAGGACAGCTGTCCTCCTCCGGGGCCTCTGCCGTGCCCTTTCTCGGTGGAGCTGGCCGTGGACTGAACCCCCGAAACCATCAGCTAAACAAGCTGTCCTGTAGGTCGTGGGTGTTGGGTGCCACATCCCGGCTGGAACAGGGGACTACGTGTAGAAGTCCCTCTACACGAAGGCAGGGAGAGTAGCCACACGAGCCCTCAGCAGACATCACTGATCGGTCAGCAGTCCCTGCGTGGGGCAGGCAGGGTGGGCCTAAGAACCCTCGTCCCAGCCCTCCAGGGGCTTTCACCCAGGGGCCAGGCTGGTGTGCACAGCAGATTACGTGGCGTTTCTGTCTTCAGGCGCTAAGGATGACGTGTTCTTTCTCTAGACGTATTTTTATTATAAAGGAGACAACGGAGTCCGCAGGGGAGGGCAGGAATGCACAGGTGATGGTGGACCTGGAAGGGGAGGTCAGAAGGGGAAGTGGGCCTGGGCCCCTGGCCCCGGTGACTGCTCTGGGACAGGAACAGGGCTCGCCTCCTGCTGGAGTGCCGTGTCCATGGCACGTCGCCCGTGGACGGAGCCCGCGTCACTCAGGCCAGGAGCTTGCACTCAATAAATACTCATCGATTGACTCTGAATCACAGCATTACCCACCACAGCAGGAGGCTGATGGGAAACTGAGTCCTCTGCCGCTGCCACAGCATGCTAACAACCATGAGAGCCGTGCGGGTGACAGCCGGGCTACAGGCCATGTTGGGAGATATCCCGGCTGTGTGTCATGTTGGGGGACAGCCAGGCTGGGAGCCATGCTGAGTGACAGGTTAGGGGCCATCTGGGATGACAGCTAGGCTATATAGGCCATGTTGGGCGACAGCCGGGCTAGGGGCCGTGTATGGTGACATCCAGACTGTAGTGCCTCTGGAGGGTAGTGGTGAGGAAAGCCTAACCGAAGACAAGAGATTTGTTTTTGAGGGTCGTGGTCCTGAGGCCTGAGCCTGGGACTTTCACACAGAGCTATAGTCCCAGCCAATGTTTTTCAGTTTTGATTTAAAGTGTGATCCAACACATCGTATTGGAAACCAGGATAGGCAATCCTCCCGCTGGCTCTGCTCCGGGAGGACACGTGCCCTGCGTGTACATGGAAATGCCACATTGTGACATGCTGCTGGGCTCTCTTCCACATCTGGGGACAGTGGTGCCACGTCAGTAGCTGGGCCTCAGCCACGGTGGGAGTCTTTACACCCCAGGAATTGGCAGATACCACAACCAGAGCTCTTCTGTCCCCGAGGTGATCGTCTAGACTGAAGAGAGTGACTAGGAGGCCACAGCAGGAGGAACACAGGTTCAAAACCAGCCTGGACAACTGAGGGGCTTAGCTGGAGCCTGTCCTGAAGTCAAAGCTAAAACAAACCAGAACCCAAAGGGGCGGAGTGAGCAGCGGCGCAGCTCAGTAGGAAGGTTCTGGGTTCTTTCCTCACGCGTCAGCGTGTAGACTGAACTTTGAGGTGTGTCGTTGTTAAGCCGCAAGCAGCACAGAGTTAAAGAGACATTCTTCCCACCCCAGCCGGAAGAAGGTCATTCAGTGACAAAGGCGTGGCCTTCTCGAGTGCAGCACTCTGCCCCTCGCCTGACCAGAAGGCCCATGAGAACAGTGACCTGCGTTCTTGGTGGGATTCCTCTCAGAGAGGCAGAGCTAAGCGTTTCCCGGCACGTCACTGTCTCACGATTAGCGTAGTTCCTCCAGAGAAGCGGCTCCTGACTTCTTGGGCACCGGGAACAGTATCGAAAAAGACACCTTTTCCTTGGCCAGGGTTGGAGACGGTGCTTACACGCCCACCTCAGCCCCACCTGGGCTCCCGGCCCTGGGTTCTCACCAGGAGAGTGCAGCCCGGACCCCTCGCAAGCGCAGCTCACTGAAGGGGTCACGCCCCGTGAGAGATCTAACACCGCTGCGGCTATGAGGGGAAAGTGGGCTCAGGTGGTCATGCCGCCGTGGGGAAAGGCTGCCGGTACTGAGGCACCCCTGCTCGGGGGCTGTGGCCCACCTCCTGCCACGCGGTCTCAACCCGCACAGCATGTGCTCGGGGGCCGAGGAGCCTGGCAAGGGTCATGCGTGGTCAACAGCGTCTGGATGGCTGGTGTCAAGGGAGTCGAGCCACAAAGGCCCAGGGCCCCTGTGGGTTGTGAGTGGTGGGTGGCTGGGCCTGGGCCCTGCGTTTGTCCACCAGTGTCCCAGCCCTAGGCATTTCACTCTGTGGCACCCACACAATTCCTTGGGGCACCTGCTAAGATGCCAGTTCTAGCCTGGGTGTCATGGCACCCACTTGGAGTGCCAGCACTCTGGAGGCTGAGGCAGGAGGATCTCACGTTTGAGCCTGGGCAACTCAGTGGCTTAGACTTTAAAATACAAATAATATGAAAAGAAAAGAAGAACTGGGGATGTAGTTCAGTGCAAATGTCTCAGTACTGTGAAATAAATACACAAGTTGATTAATTTATTAAAATAAAATAACACAGGTTCTGATCCAACAGGTCTGTGGTGGGGTCCACATGTGACCTTTGAACTTGCCGATGGCCACACAGCCAGCTCCTGTTCGTCCTGGGGCTTTGCTCCAACGCCACTGTTCCCACAGAAAGTTCCTTCCCGTCTCGGTTCCCTGCAAGACCTCGGCTGGTAGTCTCTGGCTGCGCTGTGGCCGGCACCCTGCCCACCCTGGTGACGTCCACAGAGCACGTGCCGCGCAGATGTTGGCTGGCTGGTGGTGGCGGGCGTGGGGATGCTGGGAGAAGTGTGCCAGGGACAGGGATGGTGACGGGATAGGAACACCTATGGTTTGACTGTGTGTGACCAAGTGAGGGCTCCCTGAGGGTCACCGGGCAGGACTCTGTGGTCACAGTCAGGAAGCAGAGCCCCCGTCCCCATCCCCGCCGGCTCCTGGGCTGTGGGGACCCCCTGGGCTCTGTGCAGTGACCTCTGTCTCAGTAGCGTGTCCAGCCCGCAGCCGGGAGTTGGCTCTTCCTCACTTTAACTGCAGAGAACTGTAAAGCTTCTCCTACTTACACGCATTAACCAAGCTGTATGTTCTCCAGGGGCGCAGGACGGCCACGGCCGCACCACCAGGCTGCAGGACAGCCCCAGGGGCTTCAGTTCTGCACAGACGCAACGGAACAGGCCACAGGTGGGCACGTCCGGCCTGGCCCTGTTCCTCCACTGTATGTTTCTCCGGGCGCTTTCTGTTTCATTTCATGCGTGGCACTGGGGACGCGTGTGTCACAGGGCCTTTGCCATGGGCTCCGTCCCCGGTCCACTTTTATTTCTGACGTGAGGACGGGGTCTCGCCGAGTCTCTGCACTGCCCACACGCCGCACCGGCCCTGCTGGGGTCCCCGCGGAGGGAGGAGGTTTGGTGTTGGCCCTGAAGGCCCGGCGCGATGACGCTGCACGGCCAGCCAATCCTCTCAGCGATTCTGCGGGCAGAAGTTCACGCAGAAGCCTTTTAGAGGGCCGGGCCTTGGAGCTCAGAGAGACCAGGTCCTTGGTTCAAGGTTAAGCTGCCAGCCGGCAGGAGGATCCCACACGTGAGCCTGATGTGGCGTCTCGGTTGCGTTCTCGCTGCTGAGACCAAATACCTGACGTCGACAACTTAAAGCAGGAAAGGCTGGAGCGGACAGTTTCAGGAGGTCCCGTCGGGGTGGGAGAGCGGCTCACGGCACTGCAGGGAGCAGCCGGGAGAGGCCGGAGCCTTCCCAAGAAGAAGCCGTAGCAGCGTTTCTTCTTCCTTTACCAATTCACGCTGCCGGCTGGGCCCCCTGCAGGCCCCTTGCCCAACACTCAGGGCGCGTGCCCCTCACCTCCTGGCCCGGAACTCAGCGACACGCAGCGGAAAGCCCTGTGCCCCGACTTCAACAAACTGGCCTGGCTCCTCCGGGCCAAACCCAAGCCCCTGCTCCCGCCAACCAGGCCCGACCCCCCAGTACCACCAGGTTCCACGGTTCCTCACAGCGTCCAGACATGTGGGACCCTAAGGGGCAATCCAGGTCAAAACCACAGCACCTGAGCAACTTAGTGACTTAGGTCCTGTGCCAAAATTCAAAAAGTTAAAAAAGGGCTGATCCTAGCTCAGTGTAGAGGCCCTGTGCTGCCCCCCCTCAGGGCCACAGACAGGACTTGACCGTTACTACAAAAGCAAGCATGCTGCCTGGTGGGGCCGGGGCGGAAGATCATGGAGTTGTCACCCAGAGGGAACCGGAAGTGAAGGCAGCGAGTGCCACAGGACCGAGGAAGCGGGGTTCGGGGCCCCTCCTCTGGCTCGGCTTCTGCCCGTCTTTAACAGAGACGGGAGCGCCCAGCACCAGAACTGCGTGCCGGGCCCCCGGCACGGCGACGTGGCACCTGCCGGAGCCGTCCCGCGTGTCACACCAACAAGCCAAGGCCGCCTGTGGCTGGCCACAGGCCCCGTCCTGCAGCAGGAGGGGAAGGCCTGCCTCTGCACGTGGGGTGCACTGCTCACATGTGTGAGTGCGTGTGCGCACGCATCTGTGTGTACACACGTGTGCAGGGGTGTGAAGTAAATCCCTTCTTTCTATGTGGGCCCAAGCTAACAAACCTTAGCCTCAGGCTCCGCGCCAGCCGGGATGCGGCCCTGCCCCTGCTGCGGATGCGGGCGTCCGTCCTCCCATCCCTGGAAACCACCAGACTTCCCTGCATTTATGCAGTAATAATTCATCTGTTTCCCCATCTCTTACTTATCAAAGGCCCCAGGAATGTGGAGTAGAACTTCTTATTGGCAGGAACTGACCAGTGGACAAGTGGTCCCTCCCAGCCAGGCGGTAAATCTCTGCCGCCCGGGACACCGTGACATTTTAATTAGCTGGAACCTGCTTATCGCCGCTCCTGCCGCTCCGGCCCTAATTGGGAATCCCTGACTCACCGGCCATGGCCGCTGCCGCCTCCTCATTTCTTGTATTATTCAACAATGGAGCGTCCTGGCCGCCGGTGGAGCCAGCCACATCCTCAGATAGGCGCACCGGGCGGCTGCAGCAAAGAAAACAAAGGCCGGCTTGCTGCGTTACCAGCAAAAAACACAGAATTTTAAAAAGCACAAACCAAATAATTATGCCAGAACGAATAAGGCAGTGGAGAGGAATTCTCCTTTTTCTTTTCTTTCTTTTTTTGATGGTGCTGTGGAAGGAACCCAGGGCCTTCCCACATAGTTGCATCCCCAGCCCTTTTAAATTAATTAATTATTTTGAAACAGGATCTGGCTTAGGTGCTAACTTGCCCTGGTACTTGGAACCCACCTGTCTAAGCCTCCCAGAATGCTGAGCACCTGGGTAAAAATTGCCTCTGACTCAAGAACTTGTTTGAAACTTGAGAGCCCGTGGAGGGGACTGTAGCAGGCCAGGATTTCTGGGTGCTCTCACTGCCCTAAGGGGCTGGGGGTATAGATTAAGCCTTCGCTTTCTTCCCACTGATCAGACCGGCTGGAAGGGGGATGGGGATTGCCATGGCTGGTCCTGGCCCTGCCACTTTGGAAAGCGACCGACCAGGGCTGCCTGGTACCTGAGCCCCAATCATGCAGCCACAGGGCGGACCGGACACAAGATACGGACCTGACAGTACCCAGCCTCAGCGGAGCAGCTGGTGGTGGGGGCAGGGCGACAGGGCCGGTCCGGTCCCCTGTGCTGACCCACAGCCGAGTAAAGTTCTGGCTAGAACAGGCTAGGAAGAGCGGAGGCCGGGGAAGGAGAGAGGCCGGAGGAGCCTGCTGGAAGCTGGAGCCGCCAGGCCCGGAGGACAGAGCTGCTGCTGGTCTCCCAGGAGCCCTGTCTTTCTGTGGCATCTCTGTGGGGCCCTTTGTACGTGACATCGAGTCCTGAGCCCAGGGCCTTCTCACAAAGCTACATCCCAGTCCTTGTCTAACTTTCTATTTTGAGACAGGGTCTCACTAAGTCACTAGGTTGCCCAGGCTGGACTTGAACTTGCCTCAGCCTCCCAGAGGGCTGGGATGGGGGGACTTCATAGTTGGGCTCTTTAGCAGGTAAAATGTAAAACTGCCACTCTGAAGGAGTCTTTAAAAGGCCCCACAGTCTACGTGTGTCTTAGATTGAGCTCACCCTGTAGCCGCTGGGCTGTCGCTTTCTCCCTACACCCTAGAATAAGCCGGGCTCCAGATTATGTAAGGACCCAGTAGCGTGAACCAGCGCTGCACAAGGCGGCCAGCTGCTGACTCCCTGGAGACAGAAGGGGCTCCCCTCACCTTCACACCCCCTTCTCCACAGACACTCCCATCTCTGTCCCTCCGAAACCCCAGCCATCTCTTTCTGGGACCATACTGGGCTCTGTCCTCCATTATTAGGCTCTGAGGTGACAGCGGAGGCCCTTCCACTGGGACACCCTGTAAACAGTACCAAGGGACAAGTTGCCCAGATTTGCATAATTTAAATCTAGTTAATATCTGACATTTTTATTTATTTATTTGAGACAGGGTCTCACTCTATAGTCCAGGCTGATCCTAGTCTAGCTGGCCTCAAACTCACAGCCATCCTTCTGCCTCAGCGCCCAGAGTGCTAGGATTACGGACATTCACCACCACCCCAACTCACTCCTGGGGAGTGCGACTCGGGGCCTTGTGTGCACCTCGCAAGCCTGTGACTGCAGAGCCACAGCCCCGCTCAGTTGTTCCGTGCTGTCATCCTTGCTGTCCTGAGCTTTATACCCACGACATTCCACAGGTGTGACTGTGCCCAGCACTGCTGGCGTCAGGGGACTCGGGAGACTTCATTCCTTGGGGCCCCACAGCAACCTGCAGAGATGGCTGCTTTCTCCCTGTCTTGGTGACTTTCTCGTTGCTGGGACGTAGCACCCGACGCCCGCATCTTAAAGAGGGGAGGTTCAGTTTAGCTCACAGTTTCAGGAAGTCCCAGTCCATTCATGGTGGTGGCATCGCGGATGGCCTTGCTGGAGGAACGCTGTTCGTCTTATGGGGAACAGGAGGCAGAGAGAGGAAGGGCAGGGTTGGGGGCTAATCCTTCCGGGTCACGTCCAGGTCAAGTACTCCTCTTCCTCCAGGTGAAGCCCATGTCTTATAACCAAGCCCACACCCGAGCACCCAGGAAACCATAGATTAACTTCCAGGGGCTGGAGGAATGGCACAGTGGTTAAAGCGGTCCTGAATTCGATTCCCCAGCACCACACACAGCCTGGCGTGGTGGCACACACCTACATACCTGTAATCCCAGCACTCAGGAGGCTGAGACAGGAGGATTGGCATAGGTTCAAGGCCAGCCTGAGCTACAGAGTGAGACCCTGTCTCAAAAAACAAAACAAAATAAAGAATAGATTAATTTTCATAATTGAATCACCTTCCAAACACGAGGTTTTGGGGAACATTCCAGATCTAACCCGTGCACTTCCCACTTGACAGATAAAGAAATCAAGACCCACCCGTGGTTCCTGGGCCCGGCTGTGGAGCTGGGTCTCAGCCTGGGACTGGCTGGCTGGGCTCCCACCCCTCTGCCCTCTGTTCTCAGGGCTGAGGCAGCCCCCCAGGGAGCTGGGGTGCTCTTTGCTGCAGAGTGTGTGCCTGCTCTGGTGCTGCTCAGGGGAGACTCCTGTCACCCTGCAGTCTCCCGAGCACCGGGACCTTTCCTCTTAAGAGGCCGCCTGGGTAAATGAACTTGAGATTTCATTAAGATATCTGTGAGTACGAGAGCCGGCCTGTCTGGCTGAGCAGGTTTTGGTTTTGGCAGTTTTTTATTTTTTTTCTCACAAGTACTTGTTTTAAAATGAGATCACTATCAATCCAGTTATCCTCTCTTCAAACACGTTCCCTCTCTTGCAGCTCCCACCCCCAGGGACCGCGGCGGCTGTGATTTGGGGTCCACCATGGAGACAGAATGGGGTCCTGTGGGGATAAGAATCCCCACAGCAGTGGCCACCTGACAGCCGCGCCCGATTGTGGACAGCCAAGGAAGGGAGCCCCGGACAGGCCCACCTCTGGTTCTGTGTGTGTGAGTATGTGTCGAGCCCACACCCTTCATATGAAGCTACATCCTTGGCCCATTTTTGATTTTGAGACGGGGTTTCACCAAATTGCTGAATTGTCCAAGCTGTGTTCAAATTTGTAATCCTCCTGCCTCAGCCTCCTGGGCCTGAGATGCCAGACCTGCACCACCTGGCCCGGCTCCCACCTCCGATTCTTATAATAACCTCAGAGGCATGTTATGATGAACAGCTGGGGCGCTTTCGTGGCGCAGCACCGGAAGTCCCCACCCTGCCCTCAATAGCTGTGACTGTCCATGGGGGGCTGCTATTCCCAGTGGAGCTTTGGGTCACCTCATTTAGCAGCGGTTCCTGGGACGGGGCTGCAGCGTAGTGCTGGGCCTGTGGGAAGCCGGGGTTCCTTGCCTGTGGGAAGCCAGGGTTCCACACCTGGCACTGCATAGAATAATAAAGAAAATACAGAACTAAAGCAGGCAGCCTCCGGGCGGGCACCGGCCCTGCAGGGCTCTGGTGAGGAGTGACATCATGACTAAATAAATATGATTTTTAAAACTTGGTGTCATTCTCCTTTCCAGAGAGTGGCCTGCCCCACCGTGAGGCCCTTGGCCCAGCAGAGCAGATGGATCTGGTAGGTCCACACCCACATTCCCGCAGGGTGGCCACAGGTGGGTGGGAGCCTGGTCACGGGACGTGGGTCTCACTTCTGTGGTCCATTGGCTGCAGGCCTGGGACGCCAGAGCTGGCCGCTGCCCCTTGCCCTGAGGTAGCAAGCGCCCTGTGGCTACGCAAGAGCCACGCTTGGGGAGGGAGCCAGGGCCGGGCTGAAAGACATCTGCACACGGGCCTCAGAGCTCTGGCCTCACCCTCAGGTAAAATAAATCCAACAGGCCAGCTCTGGCGGATGGGTCAGAAGCCCAGAAGACCTTCCAGGGATGGAGCGGGTCCCCTACTCAAGTGTGACAGTCACAGAGAGGCAGTTTGGTGCAGGGGTGGGAGCGGCGATGCAGACGGTCCACCTGTCCTGGTTCAGAACTTAGCTCTACTGCTGACCAGCTGTGCAGACGGCGCTCCTCATCCTCTCTGAGTCTCAGCTCTCCCCTCCACGCAATGGAGACAACACGCGGACCTACAGGGGCTGGAAGTGTAGCTCGCGCGTAAAGCGCTCGTCCAGCACGGGGGGATCCCCAGCACCACGCGAAGACTAGCTGGACGCGGTGGCACACAGCTGCGATCCCAGCGTTCTGGGAGGCCACGCAGGATGATCGCAAGCTCAAGCCCAGTCTGGGCAACGTGGCAACGCGGTCCAGCCCAAAGCAACGGCCTGGGCCTGAGATGTAGTTCAGTAATAATAACTAAAATAAATATTATAAAAGACGGAAAGGAAGAAAGGAAGGAAGAAGCCCTGAGAGGCACCACGGGACACCAGCCCACCCTCGCCAGCCTCGCCCTCGCCTCCGCCTCCGTGCCACCGCCACGCGCGCTCGACTTCTCCCTCCCGTCTGGCTTCTGCCCTATGCTGGCTGGAAGCCAAGCTCTCCGCCGTAGCCTTGACCTTTCTGTTTTAACAATAATGAGAAGCCCCTTATTACCCGTCAGCCACTGTCCTTTTCCTCTTCCTCGCGTCTTAGGACTGAAATCATCCAGGATATAAATACCGCATGTTAAATAAAGCCCTGCCTGACCGCGGCACAAGGCGCGGGCGTGTGTGTGCTCGCGTGTGCGGCTGCAGGCCACAGCAGAGTCACTTCCTACGGAAGTCCTATCCGCATCGCTCACTCCCCGGTGGCTGCGGTGGGAGGCGGGAGGCGGTCGCGCTCAGGGTGGGCCCAGCCAGGGCCTCTCCTGGAGTGTCGCCAGGCGACAAGGGTGCAGCCAGGCTTCTGTCCACATGGGCCCTGGGCTTGGGGTCTTTATCTTTCAAGGAAAGAGACAGAAGCAGAAGAATTGAGGCCAAAGGCGGCCGATCAGGAGGGAAGGAGGCAGCTGCCCCCGTCGGGGGCGTATTCCTGCTTCAGCTTGGGAAAGGGGTCTGGGCGGTTTTGAGTTCTACAGGAAGTCTGTAGCTCACAAGACCTTGCCCGTGTCTTGCAGGCCAGAGCCCTGGCATGTGCAGATTTCTGAGTAAGATGGTCAGGAGGACAAGTGAGGAACTGGCTGGGTGAGTTTACGGGTTGTTGAGGAAAAAGTCCAATCCGGGGTGAGGAGGCCTAGCGGAATGCCTTAGGGTTTGGTCTTGTCTGTTTTCCCGCCTTCTGAAACCAACCATGAATCTGGAAGAAAAGTAACCATGCTGGGTGTGATGGTTTGGATCTAGAGTGTCCCCTTAGACCTTGGGGAAAGTGACTGGATCACGAGGTTAGTTGTACCAGTTAATCCATTGACTTCTTGTGCTATTAGGAGATGGGGCCTGGTTGGAAGGGCTGGGACATAGGGGCGTGACCTGGAAGGGGTGGTCCACAGGGGAACGGCCTGGAGGGTGCACCTCCCTCCCTAGTCCTCCCTTCTCTCTTTCTATTTTCCGGCTGCCATGGTGTCTAAGCTAATTTTTTGTTGCTGTGACTCAATACCCAACATCCACAAATTTAGGACAGGAAAGGTTTATTTCAGCTCACAGTTTCAGGAGGTCACAGTCCACTCAGGGGCGGCCAGCAGCCATGGAAGCACATGGCAGAGGCCGAGGTGGAGGCAGCTGCTCACGACATCACACACAGGAAGCCGAGTCAAGGCGAGTTGAGACTCGTCCTCAAGGAAGGCAGGAAGCAGCTTATATATCCTTCCAGGTCTCAGCCCAGGGATCAACCCCTCCTGGATCCAGGTGTGGAAGGTGTGGAAGGTGTGGTCAGCCCCCATTACATGCCTATAAACCAATTTACATACCTGTAATTCAATTTACATGCCTGTAATCCCTCCAGACTAGGCTCCAATCTCCCAACAGCAACTTGTTCCATAGATGATCTATAACATTCAAATATGTGAGACTTTTGGGAGACATTCCATGCCACAATACGTGAAATACATAGGTTTCCTCTGCCGGGCCCTCGGCCAGGCCCGTCAGGTCGTGTCCCGGTGATCCCAAGCCCCTTCCAACCAGGCCCCACCCACAGTCATTCCAGAACCTCCACGTAGGTGAGGCCTTTGGGGGACATTCCAGATCCAAACCATAGCAGTGGGTAGTAATTAAGATTAATCCATATATTTAACAACAGGATCACGACTTTTGTTTCCAAAAGAGAACACTTTATTCTTGCCGGAGTACACCCTTGAGTAGCCCTCTGTGTGAGAGCATCCGTGAACATATACTCTCTTCAACTTTGTGTGCGTGAAAACTTCTTCCCCTGGCCCTCTCACCTGCTTGAAACCTGATCTGGGTATAAAATTGTTCTGGCTTGGCCATTGCTTTTCCTCAGCCGCTTTGTTTCCTGGCCTCTAACATCACTGAAGAGATACCTGTGTCGTTGTCTTAGCTTGTGAGTTCTCAGTGTCCTGCTCTGAAACTCGTTTATCTAACATTCTACCGTTTCACTGACACTGACCAGAGGTGAGTTTGTCTGTGCTTGTCATACTTAGTTCACAACGAGGGCTTGATAGCTAAGAATCGTTGTTCCCACAAAAATAAACTTGCACCGAGGGAAAAGCATCTCGTACTCAGGCTGGTGGCCCCACATCACTGAGACGTGAGTTTTATATGATCCATAAAAACATTAACTTCTCTCCCTAGTGTTCAACAAGTTTATTTGAATATTCAAATAGAAAGGTTCATATGCAAAAACTAGGAAAACTACAAAAATTTTAGGAGGCCAAGTAGAGGTGAGATGTATACACCCGCCTCCACGGTCAGTGCTGCGCTAGTGCGTGGGTGACTAAACGGACAAGGGGATGAAGGAGGTCCAGAAATACACGCAAAGGCCCGTGGGGTTAGTATGTGACCAGTGTGACCTTTCCAATTACCTGGGAAGAGATAAGATCTTTCAATAGATAGTTGGAAAAAAAAAGGATCCCTTCCTCACACCATAGACCAGAACGCAATAAAATGGATTAGAAATAGCAATACCCACAGAGCACTGTGTTCTCAGTCACTAAGTCCTACACTGGAGGAACACGTCCAAGTCTTGTCACGGCCGGAGCGGGGAGTTCGAGCCCAGGGCCCTTCCCTCACCTCCCTCTTCTCACATATGGGTAGGGAACAAAACAGGCTGAGAAACTCTTCCGAAGGCGATAGCCCAGTCGTCCAGAGCGGCAAGACACAGACCCTTCGAACGGAAGTTCCCAGGGTCCCGTGGTTTGGATCGGAAATGCCCCCCAAAAGCCTCCCGATGGGATGGTGGCTCGGTCATGGCACTTAATCCGCTGATTTCTGATGCTGTTAGCGGGGCCGGGTCACGAGGGCAGATGGCCGGGGCTTGACCCGGAAGGGGCAGATCCCTGGGGCATGACCCGGAAGGACACCCGCAAGCCCCGCCCTGCCCCTCACACGCGGCTTTCTGCCCCCAGGGATGAACCGCAGTTCTCCAGCCGGCCTGTGCCACTGCAGCTGGGCTCTCCTAAGGCTGGGAGCTGGAATCAAGCCGTCCTCCCTCAGCTGAGAGCCTTCGCCCGGCGATGAGCCAACAGTAGCCCAAGGCAGGGGGCACAGAACAGCGGCGAGCGGGCCGAGAGCCCAGGAGCCGGGCCGCCCGCAGGGCCCGGCGCGCGATCCGGGTCGCCCTCCCAGCCGCGTCGCTGCTCTTCTGTCTTGGGCTTTGCGCGCAGGCCGGTCCTCACCCCTCACCCCGCTCCCGGGGCTCCCCGATGGCCCCGCAGGTGCCAGTTCCGCCGGCGGGTCCCCTCACCTGCCATTCTCATCGCACGTAGGTGGGCTCCGGCGCGGGCACCTGCCCCACCGGGGAATTGATGTTGAGTCTTTTCTCACGGTGCTGGCGCCGGGACGCCCGGCAGCAGCGCTCGGGTGGCGTGGCAGGCTTGCGGCGCCAGCTCAGCCTCTGGTTCTGGGCCCCACGGCCGCCCCCCGCCCGCTGGCGCGGCCGCTGGATCGCTTAGGGTGCCCCCGTGCCCTCCGAGCCCCCTAGCGTCGAGGCTCGTCCTCCACGCCCCAGCGCGGTGGGCTCCGCACCCGCCCCGCGTGGCCTGGCCGGCAGGCGCGCTCCGACTCTCCGGAGCCTGCGGTGCGCGCCCTGTGGCGCACCTGTGATTTCTGGTGACAGGTGCCAGGACCCGCAGCCAGCGGGCTCCCTGCGCGACGTCCCGTGTCCCCGGGCTGGGAGTCGGGCTGTGTTTGATGTGGGCGAGCCGCAGGTGTGAGCAGCTCCGGCCCCCGCGGCCTTCGCCTTGGCTTTGGGTTTCCCGGGAAACTTCCCTGGGACGAGCCGCAGTGTCGCGGCTGTCGCCCGCCCGATCGCTGTTACCATCGAGACGCGGAGCCGGGGTCGCAGTCGGCCATCTTGCAATTACATCTCGGGCCTTGTTTTTTTGTTTTTTTGTTTTTTTTAATAAATCTCGATTCCCCGGGCTGTGACTTCCCTAAGTGTTTTTCAGCCGTTTCTCGCTTTCTGCGAGAGCAGGGTGCTGGGGAGGGACCCGGGCCTCTAATTCCCCCGCCTTCCGTCAGAAGGGCGGCAGCTTCTCCCGGGGATGCGGCTTGGCGGCAGCGAACAGAAGGCTCTGGATGGCTCCAAAATGGTGACTTTTAGCTGGTCCACCGTGGGACACGTCGGCGTCCCGGCACTGTGGGAGGCTGAGATGGGAGGATCGCAAAGCGGAGCCCAGCCCGGGCGTCTTGGCAACTTGTTGTGACCCCGTCTTAAAAAAAAAAAAATAGATAAAAAGGGCTGGGAAATGTGGCTCAGTGCAAAAGCCCTGGCTTAAATCCTTAATACTGCGAGAGAGAGAGAGAGAGAGAGAGAGAGAGAGAGAGAGAGAGAGAGAGAGAGAGAGATTACTTCCCGCTTCCTCCTGCCTGCGGCAAGGGGGGAAGCGGGCTCGGTGAGTCTTCTAGAGCCAAAACTCGCCATGGTGTGGGCGCTTCTGAGACGGAGGCCCGGGAGCGTCTCGGTCCCTGCCAGTCCACGTCCAGCGCCCACCAACGCGTCAGACACAGGGTGGGCGCGTCTCCTCGTCCCCCTCCGTCCAGCGCCTTCTTCTCTCGGAGGCTGTGGGTTTTGGGCTCACCTGCATCCCCGAACTCCAGGGCCCTGGCCTCAGTTCTGGGGTGGATCTAAGGACGACGGCGATTGAGGCGCAGCCTGCTCTGGCCATGAAGCTAAGCCCCTGATGTGCCGGAGCTGAGGCTGGAATGTTCCCTGATTTCAATCCCTGCTCTCCCCTTCTCCCCCTCTCCTGGGCCTGGTCTCCCCTTTGTTTCCCCATTCCACTTCGGTTTATTTATAGCACGTTTGGATGCATCATTATAGATTTTTTAAAATTGTGGCTTGCGATATTCCGTTATGTATATCTAGCATTTCCCAGTCTACCAGTGTGGATTTTTTCCCAGGGGGGCACGTGAAACATGGACAACTCACCACTCCGTCCGGGGCCCTGTACCCTCCCCTGGTTATGGGGTGGTGGTCTCTGCATGCACCGAGGGTCCCACCACACAGAGCTTGTGATTTTTGCTTCAACCGTTGACCATAACTTAGAAAATTCGGGGGGCATTTGTTGTGTTCCTTCTGCCTGCCGGGCACTCCCCGGCGCCTTCTGCGCCTCCTTCCTGTGCAGAGTTCCTGTTGCATGTGCTGGTGACACAATCTCTGCGCCTCCTCTCACTCCAAAGTATCTCGAGAGCCGAGCATAGGGACACACACCTATCATCCCAACCACTCAGCAGGCTGAGGCAGGAGGGTCTCCTAAGCCTAGGAATTCAAAGTAGGCTGGACAACATAGTGGTTTGTCTTTTTTTTTAAAAAATGTTTTGACTTCCCCTTGTTACTGAAGGGTATTGTGACGAGTTCGGCTGTCAATGTGACGGGCTCGGGAGCTGCCTGGGGTGTTGGTGGAGGGCATTTCTGGCTGTGTCTGGGCTGGTCACGGAGGTGCGAACTTGGGGTCCGGTCCCTGGCCCCTTCCTCTCCAGCCATGGTTCCTCTCCTCTGCCTCCTGGCTGCCATGAGCAGCATATGCCCACTCCTCTGTGCCCTTCGGCCATGCTGAGTCTGTCTTGGTGCCAGCTACAGACCGAGTCCTCCGGAACTGTGAGCCAAACAGACCTCTCCTCCTTCTGGGTGCCAGGCAGTCTGTACCAGCACCGGGAAAGCTGGCTCACACAAAGCCCCCTGTTCAGGCTGCTCCAGTATTTGTGTCTCCTTGAGAGGCATGACTGTTATATTATAGGAGGCATCCTTGGAACTTTTGTTTGAAAGTGCATCTTTGGTACAAGGCTGTGTGCAGTTTGTGTGTGTGCACTGTGTGTGCCTGTGCTCCCCGAGGCCGCTTCCCTGGCCAGCGGTGGTGTGGCTGCTTCCACCTGGTCCCCTAGGCTCCAGAGGGTCCAGTCCTTCTGCGGGTCACTCAAGGCCTGCACAGACAGAGACACCAGCGCAGTGCGATTTGGTACCAGCTCTGCTCCCTGTCTCTGCTCACTCCTGCTGCCTCAGGCAATTGCCTGGGACCCGGCTGTAATGTTTGGTCTCTGTTCCTGGTGGGAAAGTTTTCCCCGGAGAAGATTCAGGGGCCAACTCCATGCTCCTGCCTGATGAGACTTAAATCCCAATGGATCTACACGTTTTCTTGAGGGCATTTAAGTCTTAAGATAAATTATAGTTGCTTTATCGTGTCTTTGATCTGGGAGGCAGGAGAAGGGAGGGACATACGGAATGAACCACACGAACCTTTTAGGGGACCTGATTGCGCCCTGCTGGTGGCTTGGAAGGAAGCCCATGGGAGCGAGGGAGCGGGGTCGTCTCAGCGGTGCAGGAACGGCCCCAGTTAGCTGCAGGCCAGGCATCTGCTGCAGGCAGTTGGTGATGACAGCGTCCTTCTGAAAGATGATTCACCTACGCGTTAGTTGTTTCAATCAAAACCCTTAAATTGCAAAATCACCTGTTTCAGGCATGTATTAACCTGGGTAAAATAAATGGAGGCAGCGGGATCCTCAGATAGCATTGAACTTCGTGCCCCGACACACCATTATGGTATTTTCATAAAATCACAGGCAAAACAAGAGGATGGGATGTTTCCTCTTTTCAAGGTGATTTTTTTCCCTCTCAGCATAAGCTCTGCCCCGTGATCCCCGGAGCCGGGAGGGGATCTGCTGCCTGTTTGCCCAGATGGCTGTGCGCTTTCCGTCCAGGTAATCAGCCCAAATGCATCTGGATGGAAACAGCCATTTTCGCCACCCTTGCATCCCCTTCCTTGTTTGGGGGTCTCCCCTCGCCCGTTCAATTGGGCCATCATGGTGCTGTTCCCATGACAACCGCGGAATGACTGGGTCTCCGTGGAGGCTTCATGACAGGGCAACCCACGGAGCCGAAGCCACTGGCACCGCGGCGCAGACCCGGTGTGTCGGGAGCTCACAAGGGCACAGCTGCAAGGGGCGGGGGGCGGCTCGGCAGCTGCGGAGCCGACAACTCGCTGCCGATGACCGCTGCTGCCGTGGGTCTGAGCCCCCGTGGCCTGGCCGGGACTCTCCCGACTCCTGTGCGCGCCCTGTCTCAGGACTGTCCCTCCGGTGACATTGACCTTCACGGTCACGTTGACTCTGGGGGAGAGCCAGAAGTCGCAGGATGCCTGCTCGGGGGAACGAGGCGGGCACGCGCCGCCCTGCTTTTACGAGCCTGCCTTACAACTGATCGGTGTGTTTTTGATCACATGTTGTAAAAACACCCGGGAAAGGGTAGAGGGTGTGTGGTGCGAGGGGAGGGGATCCTGAAGGGACTGGCGGCCGCTCGCCTTTTGATTGTGTGTAAACACTGGCTGGCTGTGTTGGGTCACATGGGCTGTGCGTGCGTGTGTGTGTGTGTGGGGGTGTGTAAAGATAACATAAAGCTGTTGCGCTTGCCCCTCGTTTGCTGGGCCCGCGTGACGTCAGGGTGGACTTGCCGGCTGGCGTCGGCGCTGGCTGGCTGGCACTGTTGGCACAGCCTGCGAGGTGTGTCGGGCTGAGTTGGGCACTTCCCTGTTGACTGCTCTTCTGATCTCTTGGTAACAAGCAAGCGACCCTTGCCGGTTAACCGGGAGGGGAATCTCGCCTCCCACCTGCACTCGGGATTCAGATTTTACAGTGACAGCCCGCTTCCCTTGCTGTCGTGCTGACAGGCTCTGGCCAAGGTCTAGGGTCAGGCAGGGTGACAGGAGGGATGGCGGATGCTGTGGGCCGGGCTTGGCCCACCTTCAGACGCAGACTCTCAGGATCGCGGAGTTGCACCGGGCCTGCCCGTGGGAAAGGCATCGGAAGGGCCTGTGAACGGGGACATTAAGCGTCTTTGGTGTTCCCAAGCCTCTCACCAAGTTGAGAGGACCCTGCGAGTGTGCCAGGACCGGCCTGTGCAGGTGGTTCTTGTCTGAGCCACACCGGGAACTGGGCAAACCTGCGTCATCTGTAGAGACTGTCCTCTGGCCGGTGTGCTAAGTCAGCTGCTCCCTGGGATGCCGGCCACATAGTGAAACGCAGCCAGGATGCCCCGCCGTGTAGCTCAACCTGCGAGACCGCCGCTCAGTGGCAATGGGGCGGAGGGCTCGGCTCCGTGAAGGGGGCGAGGGCTGTGGTCCGGCCAGCCACCACCGGGCATGCGAGAATGTTCTGGTAGCTACTTGTCCTGGCCGTGGCCTTCTGAGGGGAGAATCCCCCCGAGGGCAGAGTCCGCACCCCTGTGAACTCCCCCAGAAGGGCTGTTGGACAACCCACACGTCCAGCATTGTGAGAGTCAGTTCCCCGGGACCCCCGTACCCCCTCTTAGTAAGTCCGCAGAGACTGTGTCTCTCACAGCCGTCTCTAGGTATCTCCTTCGGTCTCTGTGCCACTTCGCCTTTGTCCCTCCGGTGTCCCTGGGCATCACTGTGGCCTGGGCCACGGGGAGTTTGACACAGGGCAGCCTCTTGGGCTCAGGGACCTGCAGACCTCAGATCAGTTCCCTCAGAAGAAAGGGTTCAAAGAAATCTCTGGATACCATTGAATTCTTAACCTGGCCAGCGACAGGACCAGTCTTTCATATTTTCTGAAACTCCTGTGGTTTTCTGAGCAGTTCCTTTGTGTTTTCCAAACAACCTGATTGTCCCAGGCACACGGTAATCTGCCCTGCTGAGCACGGGTCCCAGGTCAGCAGCATCAAAGTCGCTCTGAGCTCATGAGTGTTTCTGACTCCGGCATTCATCCCAGACATCTAGAGTCTGCATGTGAGCCAGGTTCCTCAGGCGACGCGGTGCACGCCCGCTGCTCGGGGGCGCCCTTGGAGAGTCCTCCCGAGACGGCTCTCGCTGGGCCCCTGCTCTGGCGGGGTGACTCTGTTGGTCGTCTCCTGTAAGAACAGCTTTAAAATGTCTGCTCGTGCTGAGCCTGGCAGTGCAGGCCTGGGATCCCAGTGACTTCAGGAGGCTGACGCAGGCGGATTGAGAGTTCAAGCCCAGCCCAGGCCACGCAGCCACTTAGTGAGACCCTGTCTCCAAATTCAAAGGGTAACCATGAGCCGGGACGTAGTCCAGGGGGAAGGCCCTGCGCTCACCCCAAGTAGGACAAGAAACGCTTTTGTTTGAAAGTTCAACTCGAGTAAGTGTGTGTGTGTGTGTGTGCGCGCACGCGCATTGGTTCACACGTGTATCCACAGATGTGTGTGCCTGCCCTCACACAAGTATGTACCTGCGTGCATGTGTGTCTTTCCCCACTGAACCCCTGGTAAACTTAGCTGAGAACACAGGATTCGGTCAAACCTGCCTGAATTTAACCCACGACCCCAAGGCCAGCCCACAACCTGCTGCTTACCTGTCCAGTGGGCACAACAGCCCCAGCCTCAGTCTCATGTAAGGAGAGTAAAATAATACACTAATGCCTCTGGCCCGTGTCTGGTGCAGGACGAGCATTTCCCCCGTGACCATGTGAGTACTGTCACTTCGGCTGTTGGTTTTCACAGAGGTGCAATGTGGCACAGCCAAGTGGACAGTCTAGCATGGAGCTTGGTGGGCGCTGGCACCTGGGCACACCCGTGACCCCGGTCCTGACCAGGGGTGGGAATGTCCCAGGCACGACAGGCTACTCTGTCCACCACCACCTCAGAGAAGTAAAAGAAGCAGCCTCTGGTCTCAGGGAGTTTTCAGATCTCTCCGCGGAGGAAGGCAGCCAGGCGGGACCCGCTGCATGGCACACTGGCAAAGGTGAGGCAGGATCTTCCCTTCCTCAGGGAAGTCTGTAACCACAGCAACAGTAACAACAGCTGAGATCAGATGCTTACCTTCCAGGGCCTTGGTCCCCACCTGCAGTATTTATCTGGCTTACTATTCAATTGCCTTTAGGTTTAAAAGATGGCTCTGAATTTTAGGGCTGTCATGCCGCGTAATAGCGGCTTGTAACCCATCAGCATGTGGATGGGTAAACAAAGTGAGGTAGATGTACTTACAGTGGAGTACTACTCAGCCTCAAAGATGCGCTTGAGTCACTTGTTGGAAATGGGTGTCCCTTGAGACCATAGTGCTACGATACTTCAGACACAGTTGGTTAAACACCACAAGTTTATTTTCTTTCTCTTTTTTTGGAGACAGGGTACTAGCCTTGAACTCACTGCAGTCCTCCTGCCTCAGCCTCCTGAGTGCTGGGATTACAAGCATGTACTACCATACCCGGCTTATGTGGTGCTGGGGAATCGAGCTTAGGGCCTTGGGCTTGCTGGGCAAGTGCCATAACCGCTGTGCCATTCCTCCAGCCCCCACATGGTTTTTCTTATATGAGAAATCTGTAATGTAAAAAAAATTTTTAAAAAAGAGAGGTGATAAAAAAGAGGGGGTGGGCTTTGCAGAAACGGGAAGGGGACCCGGGGTGGGAAGCGGAGGTCGGGGATGGGGTGGGCAAATGCCAGTTCCTGCAGACGGATGCGATTATTTCGTGTCACAAGCACGTCCGAACGAAATGATGATTGTGCGGGAAAAGAATTTTAGGGCTGCTCTTCAGAAGTCTTGCAGGAATTTGGGGTCACGATAGTTTCACAAACGAGTTCAGAGAGAGCTTCCTGGAGGAGGTGACACTGTGCATTTGATGGACGGGCACTGGGCGAGGACATGGCTCTGGTCCCCACCACGCAGGCCCAGAAGAGCCGGGCCTCCTGGAAGTCTGGCTTTAGCCACCCTGGTGCACACACTCTGTGGGTGGGGAGGAAGGTTAGGTATTGGAAACCTGGGGGGGCCGTCCGGTGGGACCTGAACTCAGTGGGTCTGTCCTGCCCCGAGCGGAGCGTGCTGACCAAAGAAAGTGGCAACCTGCGCTTGGCATGGCCAGCTCTCGCCAAGACCAGGTGGCCGAGCGGGGGAATAGCTTGTCCACTGTGCCGGACTCCCAGGCTGGGCCAGTCCGAGATGTACATGCCTCGGGAGCAGGGACAGCTGCCTGAAGTCAGGGCTGAAGCCACCCCTCCCCTCAGCAGGACAACTGGGCGCTTGGTAGGACGCAGCCTGTGCACGCCCACCGTGTCCAATCCAGCCCATGCGGGACAGTCAGCCAAGGGCGGTGCTGCGGGCTGGGGGCCGGGCAGGAACACCGCAGAGCTGGTCCCTTCCCTCTGGGAGTCCTCGTGGCTGGTGCCACCTCCGGGACATCTGACCCCTCTGGCTCCATCATTCAAGCATGTGTTGAGCGCCAGCTGAAGCCGGAACGGGCCACCGGGTCCTGGGCAGGGGCGCTGAGGACGGTGCTCCAGGGGGCTTCAAGCCAGAAGCCCGGATCTTCTGGGATTTTTCTAGAGGCGACAATGCGGTAACTATTTCCGGCTTCGCAGCCGCGTGACTGTCACGGGAGGGTGAAAGCAAACACTCACCTTGTAAAAATGAACAAGCATGGTCATGTTCCAGCAAAAATTTATTTAAAAACTGACATGGGTATCAGGTTAAATTTTGCCCATCAGCCGCAGCTTGCCAGCTTCTACTGTGAAATACCATACATGCCCTGGTACTAGGACACCCGAGGGGGACGCCGACGTCTGAGTCACCAGGAGGCAGTCAGCCAGCTTCTGCCGAGGCCGGGGACCCAGCTCGTCTCGAGACCCCTCCTCTCATGCAAGCCCCTCAGTTCGACTCTTTCCTGAATGCAAATGAGCCTGACGCGCTGGTGCAGCCCTGGCATCTCGGGGAGGCTGAGGTTGGGGTGGGGGTGATGAGTGTGAGCCCAGCCTGGGCGGCTGAGTGGCTTCCTGAGACCCTGTCTTGGAATACAGTAAGACAGGCAGAAGAGGGGACTCGGCACGAGGACGGGGGTGCAGTTCCAATGCAAAGAAGACGGAAGGGGGGGGAGGGAAGAGGAGGGAAAGAGGTGGTGGAGGGAGAAGGGAAGGAAGAGGAGAGAAATCCAGGACCGCCAGGTGACCGGTACAGACCTGCCGACGTTCTCAGCTCGCTGCACACGGTCAGTGCCGAATAAGGGAGGAAGGAAAACGCTCGCACCCGACCAGGTGAAGGTTAAACACGTCGAGACGCACGAAATGCAGCCGAAACAGTGCCGAGTGGGAAGTTTATAGCACTAAACGTTCATACTGAAAAGAAGGTAGATCCCAGATCAAGAACATGAATTTCCACCTTCAGACACGGAAGAAACAAGAGGAAAAAATAAGTCACCAGTTTGAACATTTTGAGAATAGAATATCAGACCTAGAAGTTAAAGTGGCTGAGCTGGAACACACAGGCGGTAAAGAACGCAGAACAGAAAAGGAAGAAAGAGATGGTCACAACCACTTATGGTTAACTCAAAGAGAAACAACCTCGGAATTATGGGAGTCCAGGAGAAGACCGAGGACGAAACGAAAGGCTTAAAGGCCTTGTTCAATGAAATTATGAAAGAAAATTCCCCAAATCTAAGGGAAGAAATGAACATGGAACAGCTAAAGGCATATAGAGCACAAAACAACTTCGATAAAAAAGAACTTCATCACAACATATCATAATTAAAATACTAGAGACCCAACACAAAGAAAGAATATTAAAGGCTGTAAGAGAAAAACAGAGGGTGACCTACAAAGATAAGCTCATCCGGAAAATGGCAGAATTCTCATCCCAGACCCTAAAAGCTAGGAGATCATGGAGGAGTGTCACCCAAACACTAAGAGAACATAAATGCCAATGCAGACTGCTATATCCAACAAAACGATCTTTTAAATTAGAGGGAGAAACTAAAACTTTCCATGATATAGAAAGCTTCAAGAAATTCACAGCCACTAAGCCAGCACTGCAGAGAATACTTAAAGGAAACTTAGAAAGCGAAGGCGAGGCCAGCGACACCAAAGACCCCAGAGGAAAAGAGACCACAGCTGGAGGAGAAGGAGCTGAGAAGAAAGTCAGTCTAGTAAATAATGCTGAAAACCTATAACGATGGCAGGACACACCGGGCATACCTCGATAATTACTCTGAACATGAACGGCCTCAACTCACCTACTAAAAGACATAGACTGGCTGACTGGATGACAAAAAACTCACAATTTGCTGCTTACAAGAGACACACTTTACCCACAAGGAAACTCATAGACTGAAAATAAAAGGATGGAATTAAATATTTCATGCAACGGGACCCAGGAAACAAGCAGACGTAGCTATATTAATCTCAGACCCTTCAGATTTAAAAACAAAACAGATTAGGAGACACAAAGATGGTCACTATATACTGGTTAAGGGAACAATAGAACAAGAAGAATACATAATTATCAATATATATAGTCCCAGCTCTAGAGCACCCAATTATGTAAACTAGACATTATTAGATCAGAAAGGTCGTCTAGACACCAATACAATGATAGCAGGGGACCTTGATACTCCACTATCACAGGTAGACAGATCAACCAGACAGAAAACCCACAAAGATATAAACAGGTAAATGACACTATAGAAAACTTGGACCTAACAGATGTTTACAGAGTTCTCCACCCAACATCAATCACATACATGTTCTCCTCAGCAGCACATGAAATATTTTCTAAAATAGACCACATTTTAGGTCATAAGTCATGATTAAATAAATACAAAGGAATAGAAATAATTCCTTGTCGACTTTCAGATCATAGTGGAATGAAACTGGAACTTAACAGAAAAAAAAAAAACAGAAGAAAATACACAAATGCATGGAGACTGAACAACTTACTATTGACTGAACAATGGGTCACAGAAGAAATCAAAGAAGAAATCAGAAACTTCATAGAGTTAAATCATGAAGGAAGTATATCATATCAGAATCTATGGGATACAATGAAATCTGTACTTAGAGCAAAATTCGTAGTCATAAATGCACACATCAAAAGAACAGAACAGTCACAAGTGATCACGTTAATGACGCACCTTAAGGCCCAGAGAAACCAGATCAATCTAATCCAAAAAGCAGTGGAAGAAAAGAAATTGTCAAGATCAAATCTGAAAATAATGAAATTGAAATTAAAAAGACGACAAAAAAGATTAATGAGTCAAAGAGCTGGTTCTTCAAAGGAATAAACGAGATTGACAAACCTCTAGCTAGACTCACCAAAAGAAGGAAAGAAAAAGCACAAATTAAGGCACTTAGCAGTGAAAAGGGTGGAATTACAACAGACTCTGCAGGAATTCAGAAGATTAGGTGACATTATTTCAGACACCTATATTCTAACAAGTTAGTGAATTGGAAAGAAATGGATGGCTTTCTAGACACATATGAAATACCAAAATTGAACGAAAAAGACATAAATATCTTAAATAACCCCATCACACACACGGAAATTGAAGCAGTAATAGAAGCTCTACCTACAAATAAAAGCCCAGGACCAGATGGATTCACAGCAGAAGTTTTTCAGTACTTCAGGGAAGAACTAACTCCAGTCTTTTTCAAACTGTTCCATGGAGTTGAAAGAGAAGAAATGCTACCAAACTCATTTCTGGAGGCTAGGATCACCAGACAAAGACTTAACCAGGAAAGAAAATTATAGACCAATTTCCTTAATGAATAGAGATGCAGAAATTCTTAATAAGATGCTGGCAAACAGAATCCAGCAAGTAATCAGAAGGATCATACACCATGATCAAGTGAACTTCATTCCTGGGATTCAAGGCCGGTTCAACATATGTAAGTCCATCAATGTAATACATCCCATCAACAAAAGCAAAAACAAAAACCACATGATCATCTCAGTTGATGCAGACAAATCCTTTGATGAAATTCATCACCCTTTCATGATAAAAACTTTGAGAAAAACAGGTATGGGAGCGCCTTATCTCAAACTCATAGAAGCTGCATGTGCCAAACCTACTGCAAGTATCATGGTAAATGGCGAAGAATCAAAAGCATTTCCTCAGGAACACGACACGGCTGTCCACTCTGACCGCTCTTACTCAACGTAGTCCTTGAAACACTTGCTGTGGCAGTCAGACAAGAAAATGAAAAGAAAGGGAACACGCATCGGAAAAGAGGAAGTCAGACTATCCTTATTTGCAGATGATATGATTATCTACATAGAAGATCTCAAAAACTTTACTAGGAAACTCTTAGAAATAATAAATTCAGCCAAATTGCAGGCTAGAAAATCAATAGTAAAAAATCAATAGGTTTTCTCTACACCATCAATGAACTCACTGAGAAAAAGCTTAAAAGTATAATCCCAAACCCCAGCAAGAATTTAAATGCCTAGGAGTAAACGTCACCAACGAAGCGAGGGACCAATATAGAGAAAATTACATTACACTGAAGAAAGAAGTTGTCGATGACATCAGAAAATGGGAAGATATTCCCTATTCTTGGATAAGCAGAATCAATATAGTCAAAATGACTGTATTGCCAAAACTCATATACAGATTCAATGGAATTCCTATCAAAATACCAATAGTTTTTTCATATAACTTGAAAAAATAATCCTTACATTTATATGGAACCAAAGGAGACCTAAAATAGCTAAAGCAATCTTGAGTAACAAGATTAAGGCAGGAGGCATTACAATACCAGACATCAAATTACACTATAAAGCAATAGTTGTAAAAACCATATGGTACTGGCACAAAAACAGACAGATAGACAAGTGGAACAGAATTAAGGATGCAGAGACAAACTCAAATACCCTTAGCTACCTAATACTCAATAAAGGAGCCAGAAGTATACACTGGAAAAACAACAGCCCCTTCAGCAAGTGGTGCTGGGAAAATTGGACATCCACATGCAGAAGAATGAATATAGACACACACTTGTCACCATGAACCAGAATTAAATCGAAGTGGATCAAAGACCTGGATATTAAAACTGGAGCACTGAACCTCCTGGTAGACAAATTAGACAAATATGTAAAAGACACAGGTGTAGGTGAGGACCTTATTAATAAGACGTCAAAATCAGAAGAAATAGCCCCCAGAATTAACAAATGGGATTATGTCAAATTAAAAACTTTCTGCACGACAAAGGAAATTATCAACAGTGTAAAAAGAGAACCGACAGACTGGGAAAAATATTCACCATCAATACCTCAGATAGGAGGCTCATAACCAGAATATATGGGGAACTGAAGAAAAGTAAGCCCCGCAAAATCAAAGATCTGATTGAAAAATGGGCAAAAGAGATGAATAGGCATTTCTCAGATGAAGGAGTTCAAATAGCCAATAAATACCTGAAAAGATCTTCAACATCCTTAGTTGTTAGAGAAGTGCAAATTCAAACATCACTAAGATACTATCTAATGCCAGAGAGATTGGCCTAGATCAAGAACTCAAGCAGCAATCAGTGCTGGCGAGGCTGCGGGGAGAAAGGACCCTCCTGCACTGCTGGTGGGAATGTAAACTGGTACAACCACTATGGAAAGCAGTATGGGAGACTCTCAAAAGACTGGAAATAAATATCCCCTTCAATCCAGCCACATCCCTTCTGGGAATATATCCAAAAGAGGCCAGAACAACACATAGCAGAGATATATGTCTACCCATGTTCATAGCAGCACAACTAACAATAGCTAAAATATGGAAGGCACCAAAATACCCACCAACAGACCAGTGGATACACAAACTGGGGTGTTTGTACACAGTGGAACCCTACTCCTCTATAAAGACAGGCTGGAGGTTTTCACAGGTAAGTGGAGGCAACTTGAGACCACCACGCTTCGTAAAGTGAGTCAGGAGCAGAAGGCAGAATAGCAAATGGTTTCCCCGATATGAGCAACCCAGATCACAACTGTTTCATAGGACTTATTGTGGGGAATAACGGGAACTGGAGGGAGGGGGTGAGTGGGAGGGCTGAAAAGGAAAAGGGGAGGGATTTGTGATTTTGCCCTGATGTACACATATACACACAAAATACTCAAGATCAACGTAAACTTTATGTATTGCACTTATTCATATCAATAAAACAGGAAAAAATCTCAAGTTCAATGTAACGATCTTGTATTGCATACATACGTTAATAAAAATGGGGGAATCAAATAAATTGGTGTTTTTCATATGCTTTTTTGTATCAGTTAATATGATTGTATCTTTTTATACTGTAATGTGTTGTGTCATAATAAACCATTTTTGAATATCAAACCATCTTTGTATTTCTAGAATAAACCCATTTAGTCATTGTGTATTTTTTTTGTGTTTTTACATGTTTCATGAATTCTGTTTTCTAATATTTTGTTGAGGATTCTGCACCTAGAGTCATAGGATGTGTTCATGTTTGGTTTTCCTTGTGGTCTTGGCGTGATTTTAGCATCAGGGTAATACTTGCTTTATACAAGAAATTGGAAGGATTTTCTTTCTCTTTTATTTTAGAAGAGATTTTATACAGTTGACATTCATACTCCTTGCAGTGTTTTGTACAGCTCTCCAGTGATATCGTCTGGGCCTCCTAATATTGTTTCCTAAGAGGGTTTAAACTATAAAATCAATTTTTTGTTAATAATTGGAGGGCTAAATTTGAGTTATTTATATTGGGTGAATATAAGTTGTAGATTTTCCCCCAAGATATTGGTGCATGTCACCCAAGTGGCGCTGGTTCGTGGTGTAGAGCTGCCTGTGCGGTAGTATTCCTCTCTTGTCCTTCTGATGTGGACAGTCTGGGGACGTTTTGTGCCTGACATTAAGGACTTGTGTCTTTCTCTTTGTCGTTGTTACACGCTCCTTGATGGTTTCTATCGTCTCAAGGAAGCAGGTCTTGTTTTTCCCTTGCTTTCTATTTTTAATTTCATTGGTTTCAGCCTGTATCTTTTTTCTTTCCTTCTGCGTGCTTTAAGAGTATCTCGGTTTCTTTTTCAGGGGTCTTCATGTGTGAGCTTAAATTTGTGACAACCTTTCCTTTTTTCTTTTCTTTCCTTTTTAAAAGTTTTTTGACCCTGGGGATGGAGCTGAGGGATCTTTACACTGAGCAACATTCCTCAGGCAATTCTTGAGTTTTGAGTTCAGAAAGGGGTGTCCCTAAGATGGCTATTTGCCCAGGCTGGGTTTGGGCTTGCCACCCGCCTGCCCCAGCCCCCAACAGTGCCAGGATCACAGACCTGCACCACCGGGCCCAACATAAGATTTCTCTCCTTCTGAGACATTTGTGGTGGTATAAATTTCCCTCTCAGGACTGCTCTTGTGCCTCTATAATATATGCTTCATTTTCATTAAGCTCAATAGAGTTTCAAATTCTACTTAAGACTTCCTTTTTGACTCACTGGGTTGTTTAAAAATGTGTCTAGTTCCTAGATGTTTGGAGACTTTTTGTGGTCTTTCCGTTACTGGTTTTAGGCGTGACTCCATCGTGGGTGGAGATTTCAACTGTTTTAAACTCACTGAAGTTTGTTCAATACTCCAGGACATTTTGTATCTTGGTAAACATCTCGTCAGTTCTTGGAAATAACGTGGAATCTGCCGCTATTGGGCAGACTGTCCTATAAATTTCCGGTAGAATCTGTGGGCCGGTGGTGCGGTTGAGGTCCTCTAGGTCCCTGCTGTTGAGAAAGGAGTTCACTTGGGAACGCTTTACGTCTCCTTCCTCTCTACCAGCGCTCGCCTCGTGGGTGTTACGTCTCTGTCGTTGGGTGATGAGCTGTTCTGGATGCCGTATGCTAATTGCACACACGTATCAAAACCCATGTGATTTCACACAGAAAAATATTATCCTACTGTATGTTAGTGAAAGCAAAATTAGTGGAGAAAGAAGGACCATTGAGTAGACAGTGGGAGAATGCAGGGTCCCCTGCCTTTCCACATGGGAGAAAAAGTTCCTGCACGCACACTTCAAAATCAATATTAAAAGTATTTAAAAAACAAATACAAAGGGTAGAATTTTAAAATACGGAAATAATTACAGGTGGGGAACACCTGTGTTATCTCATGGTATGGAAGAATCTCTGGGAACCACTGAAACACAACTCACAAAGGAAAGAAATAAATGGATACATTGTACATTGATATATTTGATGACATTAAAATATAACCTTTCTGCTTGATGAAATACCAAAATAAGTCAAAGTGATAAATTGGCTATAAATTGGGAGAAGGTACGTAAAACATAAATAATACACAAGTGCCCAGTCTGAAAAAAAGATTCTCATAGCGTGTATAATAGGCACCTAGTTAGCACCATGTGTATACGAAGATAGTCTATATACGAGTGAAAAAAGACAACTAACTCAACAGAAAAACAGATGAAGAAGTTCAGAAACCCAGTGGAGAAAGTCATGCCGCCTATTAATAACTGAAAAGATTAACCAGGCCCAGTGGCACAAGCCTGTAATGTCAGGATTCTCAGAGGCCGAGGTAAGAGGATTGCAAAGTTCAAATCTACTTGGTGACCTAGTGAGCCTCTGTCTCAAAAATCTCAAAATTAAAACAATGGGCGGGGGTTGGAGCTCAGGGTGAAGGCTCAGCCAGTAGCACCACACACAAAACACAGGGAGGGAAAGAGAATTAGTAGTCGCTGATTGTCCAGGGAGCAAAAATGCAAACCTCCTTAGACAGATGACACCCATCAGGCTGGCAAAAGCCTTCGCAGTATCAGTGCGTGAAGATGTAGAGGAGGTCACCGGGGCTGTCCTGCTGCAGCCACTTCCAAGAACAATTCGGCAGCACGTGATAAACTGAAAATGAACCTAGTCAGCCGTGCTGTGTCCAGGTGTAGGCTTCGGAGCAGCTGGGGCACCGTGTCCGTGTCTGTCCCCGCAGGTTGGCCTAATAAAACTCTGAGCCCAGACTGAAGTCACAGTGCACACTGTTGTGGTGGACGCCTGTGACGCCATGTGGCGTGTGCTTCAGGATTAGCCCGGATCCTCGGGCACCAGAACGCACCGATCGCATCAAGCCAACGGTTCAGACTAATGTGGAAAATAACGTGCCACTGGCAAAAATTTTAAAACACACAGAGCAATATCATACATCCTTTGTGATTGCACCTGTGTGTAGAAAAACATAAAGCCCAGAATTTTATGCATTTATGCCAAATGCATGAGGTCCCAGAGAGGACCCGCAACTGACGGAAATGGAGTAGGGAGGAGAGTTAACCCCGCCTCACGGGCCACGCGTGTCACCCTTTAGTTCTCTATAAAGACTCCAGAGAAGAGAGGAACAAGGGGCGCACGGCTAGACGCGGCCGCTGGTTAGTGGGTGGGGCTTGGACCCCTTCGTCTTTCTCCATCTCTCTCTCCCTGAGGAGTCCAGCCACCATGAACAGGGTCCGCCAGGACTGAGGGGCCACATGCACTAGCTCCGCTTGGCCCTCCCCACTGCCCCGCTGCACCCGTGTGAGCGAGTCACCGCCGTGGCCCCGGAGGTAGGAGAGTCCCCCGGCCAAGCCCTGCGCAATGCCACGCCCACGGCATCGAGAGATGGCACAGGTGGTTGTCACCGAGGGCTGCGGGATGTGAGGTAGGCCATGAGGTGGCAACGGCTGGGAGTTTGCAGACGTGACAACAGAACCTGGGTCGGGGCGCCGACCCCTCCGTGCTCAGCCCAGCCAGCGGCCTGATGCCCAGCGGCCAGGGCATGGTGCTGGTCGGTGTCCTGGCAAGTTTTCACCACTGCCTGTTTTGGGCAGGAGCTGCAGACAGAAGCCAGGGTGGGTAGGAGCAACGGGAGGTCTGCAGGGCCGGGGAAGGCCAGCACCCCCCCCCCCCCCAGGAAGCTGGAGCGGTGCGTCTTCTGTTTTTACTTAGTTCGCGCTGCCTGTTGGGCGCCCACACCCAGGGAGGTGCCCCTCCCTCTCTTCCTGGCCCACGGGTCAGTGACACCCACCTGAAAGCTCCGCGCTGGGTGCCCGCCCATCTCAACAAGTTGGCACAGCCCCTCCAGGTCAAGCCTCAGGCGTGCAGCCCTTCCAGCCAGCCCTCCCAGGAACACACAGTTCCACGAGTGTCCCACTACATCCAGAAACACTGGCTCTGGGGGGGCACTCCGGATCCAAGCCACAGTGGTCAGCATTCCTGCCCCTGGAACACAGCGCCGGGCACGCCCGACTTGACGGAGGATCGGCTCACAGTTTCAGTCCACGGTGGCTGGCTCTGAGGCAGAGGTGGGGGGGCGAGAGTGTGGTGGGGCAGAGGGGCTTAGTTTACGGGAGGAGGAAGCAGAACAGGGGTTCAGTGCCGTAGAGGGAGGGGCGAGGGGCCAAATATTACACCCACGGCCACACCGCTGTGCCCCGCTCAGGCTCACCCAGAAGCGGCTCCCCAGCCCCCTAGAGGCCATCCAGACCACCCAGGAGTGGAGCACTGTGGGAGGTAGACCAGAACCACGTGAGCGCCCAGCGACACGCAGACTTGACAGCACCGGCAGCGAGGGGCCTGGGCTTCCCCTCACGGCATTCTGTCCCTTAGCCTGAGACCACAGACGCCAAGGGGACAGCCTGGTCCCTGCAGGCCACCGCAATGCCTCGCCTCACCACTAGGGACATTTATGTTTATTTATTGAGAGACAGGATCTTGCTCTATAGCCCAGGGCCGGTTCTGAACTATGGAGACCTAGCTGGCTTTGGACTCATGGCGATCCTCCTGTCTCAGCTTCCCGAGTGCCTGGATAACAGGTGTGCGCCACCATGCCCGGCTTATGTGGTGCTGGGGAATCGAACTTGGGTACTTAGTGCTTGCTAAGCAAGTGCTTTAACCGCTGAGTCATGCCTCCAGCCCCCACTAGGGGTATTTAAATGACTCCCCTTCTCCCCGTGGAAGGAGCAGTAGAAAGAGAGACCCACCCACAGGGCCTGAGCTCACCAAACCCCGGCTTCTTGGGACAGCGGCTCTACAGGGAGTGTGCGTGCGGGGAAACACACGTCATCAGAGGCCCAAATGGCCAAGCCCCAGGTGGGTTGGAAGCACTGGGTGCTTGGGGCGGGGATGGAGAGTCACACCTGGTACCCCTGCCGCCGTGGGCATGGCCTGGCTGCCCCACTCTGCTTATCTCTTTTGTGGCATTTCTTCTTGGCCGGAAGCCCGTGGAAACTATGCCTTCCTGCCAACGTACCTACAAACTTTACACTGGGCCTGTTATATAGCCTATTAAGCCTCGAACACATCAAAATATCCTTTGAAATCATTCAAGGCATTTTACCCAAAGGGGCACGAAGCTCAATGCGTCTGAGTACATCCGAATTCAGCAGACAGAGCTGTGGGAATAAACGCAGCGTTGTGGCATTTTGCGATCACCAAGGAAGGCAGGGCTTGGCTTTCCGAGGATGTACTTCCTCATTTGGGGTAAGGCACAGTGTCGACGCCTCGTGAGCGCCTGCCCCGCTGGCGGGATGGTAATGGCTGCGGCACCATTCATCCCGCTGCTGGGGGGAAGCGCCACTTAGCGGGGTCCTGCCACTCGCGGAAGGAAGCCTCGGAGAGTGCTGTCTAACCTGCTCCCCAGGTGACGTCTCCCTGAATCTATTCAACTTTTACAGTCTTCCAGGATCTGCAGTCTGCAGGCACTCCATCACCCTGTATTAACTTGACAACGTGACGGACTGCTGTCTTTCCTGGGAGGCTGAAGTTTGACCTTGAGACTCTGAACTGCACTTCCTGGTCCTCAGCCCATGCGGGCGCAGGGCTCCCCTCCCCCAGGCCCACCCAGGGAAAGGAGGAAAAGGCCCCTGTCGGGTTGGCGTCTGTCAAACCTTGGATTGGAGCGGCTGGGCAGGAGGGTAGGGAGAGAGTGGAGGGCCAGCGGCTGAGTCTGGGTCCCCCAGGACAGTGGAGGTGGGAACTGAGAAGACAGGTGTGGTCCCTGCCGTGTACCGGTGAGCTATCTCACCATGTGCCAGGGACTGTGCAGTCCTCACGGGACAGAGGTTGAGCCGGATCCAGTGGCCAAGGTCTGTAATCCCAGCACTCTGGGAGGCTGAGGCAGGAGGACCGGAAGTTAGAGCTCAACCTAGGGATTTAGTGACTCCTTAGAGAGACCCCGTCTCAAAATCAACAACTAGGAAATGGGCTGGGAGTGTAGCTCAGTGTGACGGCCCTGGGCTCACTGAGTCCCTAGCACCGAGAGAGAGACAGAGAGAGAGAGAGAGAGAGAGAGAGAGAGAGAGAGAGAGAGAGAGAGAGAGAGAGGATCCTAGTTTACGAGATGAGGAAGCTGAGGTTCAGGGGGTTCAGCGTCCTCCCCGGTCACCCAGGTCATCAGCGGCAGGGCCTGGGTTCAGACTTGGGGCTTTTGGACTCCAAACACAGAGCTCTTCAGCGGGCTCTGGGAGGGCTCACGCTCAGATAAGCTGCCTGTAAGCCCTCCGCCTGTCAGGACAGGAGGTGGCCGAGGCCCTGCCTGTCTGACTTGGTGCCCTTGCTGTGACCTTGACAAGCCTCTTCTCAGGCTGTGGCCGCTGGCTGGGCACTTTCCTCCCAGGTCCTTCCCTGGGTGCTGTGGACAGTGGGCAGGCTTTCCTTCTGGTACTAGAAGACCCCTCCGCCGCCCCCGCCCCCCAGCACCTCCAGAGCAGGGGCCGAAGGGGCTCAATCAGCAGCCTCTGCCCCGCCAACCTCCTGGGGGTGGGCCGATATGGGACAGCCCTGGGCTCTGGGCCAACCCCCCAGGGGACGCTGGAAGGGCCTGACCTCTGCAGACAGCGTTCCCCCAGGAGGGCTGGGTGAGAGCCCTGGAGACCCAGGAGGAGGTGAGCTGCCCCCCGCTGGTGGCTGGCAGAGGGCAGCCTCTCCCGGGGCTGCCCCCGGCCTGCCCCTCCTGCAAGCTGTAATGCCTTTTAATTATTGAAGAATGATTCTTGCATCTGGCCAATTCATCAGCCTCTGGCAAGAAGAAGGAATCCGCCGGCCATGAATCCTGCCTGATTACTAATACGAGCGACACCCGGGACGCCGGGCTGAGCGACGTTCTGGGCCTGGGCTCCCGCCAAGGAGACCCGGCCACGAGCCGCCCAGGTGGCGCGACTCGGCCCCCGGCCCCCACGCCGCGGCTCTGCGTGTGGCCAGTGGCTTTGTTCCCAAGGACCCAGGCTCACGAGGTCACGGCAGGACAGGGAGGGGGGAAGGACGGTTTCTAGCCTGTCCCTGTGTCTCTTCCTTCCGGGGCACCGTCACTCCCAGAGACAACCCTCCACCACCTGCTCTGCGCCTTTCCCCTCGGCCCGCCGCCGCCCTGGCGTTCTGCAACGGAGACTCCGAGCCGGGATGCCGGGCTCGGATCACACCAGTGGCTGCCCAGAGGACCACCAGGAGGCGAAGGGGCAGTGTCACCGGCTAGGGCTCTTCCCTGAGGTCCGTGCCGCGTGGGGCACCAAAGGCCACGTAGTACAGTGTCCAGAGCACGGAAACCCGGAGATTCAGACAGCCGACCAGGCGCTGCCGGGAGCAAGGGGGCCGTGTGGAGTCACCTCTGGAGTGGCGAGTGGCTGTGGAAGTAGCTGCAGGTGCTGGCTGCGCACCGCCACGAGTGGGCTGTGGGCTGCTGGACTGCTGGTTTTAGGAGGGCAAATGTTGTTATGTGAATTTCACTCTAATAAAGAACAAAAATAAGCAGGCCAGTGGTACAGGCCTGTGTTTCCAGCGCCCTGGGAGGCTGAGGCTGGAGAATCACAGTTAGAGCCCAGCCTCAGCAGCTCAGTGACTTAGTGAGAATTTACACAAATCAATATATATATATGTATGTATATATATATGTATATATATATATATATGTATGTATATACACTGTATATTCAGTATATATGTATATATACTGAACTACATCCCCAGCCCCATATATATATGGGGCTGGGGATGTAGTTCAGTCTGAAGGTCCTGGGTTCAATCCCTAGTACCACACACACACACACACACACAAAACAAGTGCAAGACCCAATCTCTTCATAAATACCCCATTAAACACGTTTTCCCTGAGGAGAGCTGGGACCTGGGGTGCCGGTGCCCAGGGGCAGGCTGGGTTCTGGGAGCCCCAGGCCGGAGCAAGCATGGGGACACAGCCAGCCCTGCCATCTGCTCCGTAACTCCGTCCCCCCGGGGCTTGGAGGCCCCGTGCGAGGTCACGACCAGTCTCCCGGGAGGAGAAGGTGCTGGCTGCCACCTGAGTGTGGTTCTCCAGAGGGACAAGTTCGTGTTTGCGTCTGCCACGCAAATGGCAACTCTGCAGGAGCCGCCGCCTGTGCACAGGGGCCCTCCAGAGACTCGGGGTCTGCTAAGAGATGGATCTAGAAGCAAACCCTGGCCATTTCCTGCGTTAAGGGCTACCCGTGAGCTACGACTGTGGCCCACAGGGCCATCAGGTGCTCTCGCAGGCCAAGGGGACCTAACCGGGGGAAGCCCGCCTTGAGTGGCCAGGCAGGACCTGGAAGAAAGGGAAGAGAGGGTGGTGGAGGAGAGGGCGCGTGGGGCAGAGGACTGAGGAAGAGGCCTGGGCTACGTGCCTCAGAAACCTGGCCAGGAGCCCCACTGACTAAGGGGCCATCTCCCATGAGGGAGACCCGTCCCCCGGGTAGAAGCCCCATACCCCATCAAGGAGCCCCATCCCCCAGTGGGAGCCCCATCTCCCATGAAGAAGTCCCATTTCCCATGAGGGAATCGTATCTCCCATGAGGGACCCCCACCCGCATGTAGGAACCCCATTCCTCCACGAGGGAGCCCCATCTGCATATAGGATCCCCGTCTGGGGAGGGGAGCAGCAGGCACCAGGCAGAGAGGAGGAGGGTGGCTAGGCAAGATGCTCATGGAAACTCAGGGCTTCCGGGGTGGAGATCCTGTTGGCTGCGTTGGGCTTCCGGGGTGGAGCTCCGGTTGGCTGCGTTGGGCTGCCGGAAGCCAAGTCCTCTAGGAGAACAAGGAGGAGACTGAGTCTTATGGCTTGGATCCGGGATGTCCCCTCCAGGCCTCATGTATTTGGAATGTGATTGGATTATGGGAGTTTATTGGATCAAGTGGATTATCCTATGAAGGTGCCCGATTGGATCACTGTGGGTGTGGCAGGTCACTGAGGGGGTGGGGATCACTGAGGGGGTGGGGATCACTAGCTTAGGGTCTCGGGATCGCTGAGGATGTGGGGATCGCTGAGGCTGTGGGGATTGCTGAGGGTGGTCTGGGGGTGTACGTCGCCGGCCCCAGGTCCTTCTTGACCTCTCTCAGCTTCCAGCCCAAGCCCGTGACCAGCCGGCCCCCTCCAAGGCCCTCCACCGTTGCCAGCCGGCCATGCGTGGACCGAGACCTCAGAATCACGAGGACCTGGAACCAATCCTTCCTCCCTTAGGCTGTCACGTGCTGTGCCCTAGTAACCAGAAGGCTGCTGCCACGCGCCGGGTCTTTGTACCACAGGAGGAGGAAGCGGGGCGGAGGGGGACCCGGAGGGCTGCGCCGCAGAGGAGCTCCGGCCTGGGGGGCTTTGGTCCAGGCGCGTAGGGGACGGACCTTGGGGATGCTGGGAAAATCGGCCCGTGGCACAGTGGGGGCTGCTGTGAAATGAAGGGCACGCTGCGTCTGCCCTGCGGTTCGGCCTTGAAGACTCCCTAACACCGCGAGCTTGGGAAAAGATCTTCCAGCTTCCGCACAGAGCGGCCGTCAGGAGCCGCAGGCCCTGTCCCCACCCGATCCGCCCCAGGTCCGGTTGATGCGGGACCAGCCTTCTCCCGGCCAGTCCGAGGGGGCGCCCCGGGAGCGCAGCGGCCAGAACCGCGGGGTGAGGCAAGGGAGGAGGCTTCGGTGAGCGCGCGCAGGCTTCGGGAGAGGCTCATTCTCATGCCAATCAATTTGTAAATAGCCCAGAGAGGCCAACTGATTTGCCCAAAGTCGCGCAGTCAGGAAGTGGCAGATCCCCGGCTTGAACCCAGACCGCGTGCCGTCAGCCTGAGCCCTTGAATTCTAGGCCCTCGGAAAGCCTGGAAGGCCGGCAGGTCCTGCCGGAGCAAAGCCTCGACACGGGGACATAAACTTACCACGAAGGCCCGAGGACTACAGTTGCATGGCAGAGGCGTGTTCGCGCGGACCCCTACCTCCTGGCTGGCTCCCTCAGGCAGATGGGCAGCGCGGAGCTGCGCCGAAAGGCGGGGAGTGGCCCCCTGACATCGACAGGACCATGCCTGGAGGGAGTCTTAGCCACCTTCTTAGCAGGACCCCGTAGTGGGCACCCGCAGCTCGGGAGAGGGCCCGTGTGATCTAGCTCCCAGGCCGAGGTCTCAGGCAGAACGCGTTGTGGATGGATGTGGCAGAGGCAGCTGCGCCCCTCAGGGTGCCCGGGAGGCAGAGGACCCGGGGCGCAGCCAGGCGAGGGTCCACCCTTCCAGGCCTCACCCAGCCAGACCCCAGCTCCGAGCCCTAGCTGACATTCGCAGATAATTCACGGGTCCAAGTAACCCCAGGATGCAGTTGCCTTCCAGACACGGCGGGCCATTCCAGACCTCAGCCGCGAGAGCCGGGCACCCGGGATGGAAGGCCAACATCTGGGATGCGCCCGGCCGCCCTGACTCCGCACCCGCCAGCTGCTGCGCTTGGGTCCAAATGCTTGGTGACTTTTCCTGCAGAAACGGCTGGTGACCATCTGGGCTGGGCCTCGATTAGAAAAAACCAAGACGTCCCCAAATCCGAGTCCTTTGGGTGGCACAAAGACATCTGTGCCATTGCACAGTGCCAGCGTGACTTGGAGACCATCCTGTCTCCTTTATTCTGTTGCTAAAGTTACAGGGGTGTCACGACGCTCCCCCCCCCCCCCCGGATGGCCGAGCTGTGGACCGCGCTCCGTGCCCCATGCTGCGTGATTGCCATGTCTCAGATCCCGCACTGGCTCTGAACTTCAAACGAAGTTGGCCACGATTTGATCCTCAAAGGAGACCAGGAGGCCCCGTCAAGACGTCCGTGTGCCTAAAGCTATTTTCCTTCTTTTTCTTTCTTTTTCTAAAAAATTTGGTTGAAAAAAAAAGTCTCATTTTGTAGAGGCAGGGAAAAAATAAGACTTAATTAGCGGCGAATGAAGCAACTCTGGAACATATGGCTTTACGTTTTGCCAAGACCCACGGCCACGCTACCTACTCATTGTTATTCCTGAAAACCTTGTGGCACTCTGTGGGAAGCCCCGTTCTGGAGGACACCGAAGCTGGACTTGTCGGTAGAGCAAAGCCGAGAGCGGACGGGGGCCCCCGCCAGAGGCGCTGCGCCCCCCCAACCCTCCCAGCAGCAGGCCCGTTTTTGTCATGTATCAACATTAAAGGAGGGACCGTGAAATGCAAGCCGTCGTGGGCTTGTCTTTCTTTCTTTCTATCCTTCCTTCCCAATATATATCTAGCACTTGCTCGTGCTTAGGAAACTGACTCTGGCGCCGCCAAAAGTCTGTGCTTCTCCCGTTCCAGGCTTGTTCTTGTGCCCCAGCAGCCATGCCCTGCCCTCGCCGGAGCCGGTGCTCGGGAGGAAGGCTTTTCTCGGCAGATGTTTCAGAGCAGACGCGGTCCAGGCAGGCGCCATGTGCAGCCAGGCCTCCCCTCCGAGAGCCACGGAAAGCCAGTCGGTGTGTTCGTATGTGTGAGGTGACTTATTTCTTTTTGGTGCTGGGGACAGAATCTGGGTCCACCATGTTGAGCTATTCCCTGCATTTTTGTTATTATTATTGTTTTTAAATGTTGAGAGAGGGTCTTGCTACGTGGCTAAGTTGACCAGGCCGGACATGGGCTTGTGATCCTCCTGCTTCTGTCTCCCAGAGCACTGGGGTGACACGTGTGTTTCACCATGCCTGGCTGAACATATGTGTTTAAACTCTCAGTAACACATCAACTCTGGCATGTGGGGTACCCACTGTCCCCGTTTCCGAGGTCCCTCCCCAGGCTTGCTGCCTCTCAGGTGACCGGGGGCACCGGCACCACAGGAGCCCTGTCACCAGCTGGCACAGGCTGCTGGCACACAGTATTTGCCACCTTAGCCCGTCTCGAGGGGGAATGCCTGGGAGATGGTCAGCGAGGGACCGGGGCCATGTGTCCATGCAGGCCCAGCCGGCCACTGCTGGCAGGGCGACTGTCCATGGTGACGCCGGACTGTATGCCAAGAGTTGGTCTGTTTGACGAGAGACTCAAGAAGTGTGGGCTGGGTCTGGAGATTGACGGGGACCACGAAAGGCCTGGCAGATGCCCTCCCATGCCGTTGGCACAGAAGGGACCCGTGCGTCCTCCGAGTGGTGCATGGTGTCCTTTCTGCGACCTAATAGCTCTTCCTGTTTTGTGAATGACAACATCAAAGCTCACGGGGGCTCGCGGAGGCGCTCTTGTGGTGCTGGGGACGGCGCCTGCGCACTGAGGTACATCTCCTACTCGTTGTTGTTTGCTCTGATTTTGAGACTGGGTCTTGCAAAGCCACTGACTTTCCTGGGCTGGCCTCCAGCGTGCCTCAGCTCCCCAGTATGCTGGGATTGCAGGCCTGGGCTGCTGCACCTGGCAGGGATGGCTCCTCAAATGCCTCTGTGCTGTGGGGCCCAGAGGCTCCTGACCCCTCCCTCAAGGCCTCGCTGAAGTCCCAGCACCCTCCGCGCTGAGGGGGCAGCGTCACCCGCAGCACTGTCCCCGCTCTGGCAAAGGTCCTCCAGTGGGTCTCATCAGTGACTGCTGAAGGCGTTACCGGCCACCGGGCCTCTCCCTGGCCACCACCTGGGTGTTGTCTTCCCCGTGGTGACGCCTGGTCTCTGTGGGGAGCCACCGGCCGTGATGGGTCACGGTTCCTGTGGAGACGGGGACTCAGCCGGGTTCCCGGGGCACCAGGGAAAACATTCCCCTTCATGTGAACAGAGCTACAGAAGTCTGTGCAGATCGTGGCAAAAGGTGGGGGTGGGGACACGCCCTGGGGGCTCTGCTCTTGTGAAAGACCCCTACTCCTTTGCGGCTAACGCTGGGGAAAAGCGTCTAAAGAAACATGAGCTGAGCCCGGTGGTGCAGGCCTATGATCCCAGCACCTTGGGAGGCTGAGGCAGGAGGATCACAAGTTCAAGGCCAACTGGAAGACGTAGTGAGACACTGTCTCAAATAAACAATAAAAATGCACCAGGGATACGGCTTAGTGCAAAGGCCCTCAGGTCAATTTCCCATGTCAGAATATATGCGTGTGTGTGTGTGTGTGTGTGTGTGTGTGTGTGTGTGTGTGTAAAGTGTGACTACCCAGAAGATAGTCCTTCTGGGCCGGGGGCTCAGTGGGGAGCTCAGCTCAGCAATTAGAGCACTTCCCTGGCACCACATAGCTGGGTATGGTGATGCACACCTGTAGTCCCACACTTGGGAGGCTGAGGCAGAAGGATTGCTGGGAGTTTCAGGTAAGTCTGGGCTAGATGGTGAGTTGATGACCAGCCTGGACTACAGAGCGAGACCCTCTCTCAAAAAATAGGAACAAAAATAAATTTTTAAAAAGTCAATCTATGAGGACTCTTTACTTTTTTAAGAACTTGAAAAATTTCATTTTTTTTTCCTACAACAAACATCCACTGAGTTCCTGCTGCAGGCGTGTGCCAAGGTCCTGGGGCTCAGCTCTGAATGGGAGGTGCTCACCTCGCCTTCAGAGGACCCGGGACCTGGCAGGGGTGCGTTCACTCACTCCGCCCGCTCCTGCTTGTGGGGCGCCTACTGTGTGCCCGGCCTCGCTCTGGGGGTGAGGACGCGCAGTGGGCCAAACACGCAACCCGCCTGCGGCTGAGAGGAGAGTGTACCAGTCCCCCGATCGCTGCATGCCTGGTGGTAAACGTGAGGCGGCAGCGCAGCTCTGTGTCGGACAGGCCTTTCCTGTGCTGGGAGCCTCCAGTCCCGGCTACTCCGGAGGCTGAGTCGTGAGGGGCACTTGTGACCAGGGACGTGAGGCCAGCGTGGGGAATGGAGTGAGAAGCTGTCTGTGCTGGCACAGGCTCGAAAGCCCAGCACTCGGGGAGGCTGAGGCAGGAGGATTGCAAGTTCAGGCCCAGCCTGGGCGATTTAGGGGCTCTCTCTCATAACAAAAAAGGACGGGGACTGGAGCTCTGTGTAGAGGCCCGGGGTCCCATCCCTAGGACACAGTCATGACAATAATAGTGATATTAATACACAAACCCTGCAGCGCCCCTCCACAGTACAGACATGGGTTAGGAAGCGAAACGGGAAGCACACACCCCAAAGCAGCGGATAAAGACGCAAGAGCCTCCACACGAGGCCACACTGGCTGTGCACGTGCCAATCCTAAAAGAACTTTGCGAGGAAAAATACAGACCGTGACGTGAGGACATTTTTTTAAAGCCTGGGTCCATTCTATGCACGCTTAGAGGTCCTCTGCAGAGCAAACCGTCCCCCACACTGCGGATAACACAACACACCAACACACACCTTTATATTCTGCGCTGGTTAGAATAATAGAATATAATAATTCCCTGCCAGATTTTCAAATTGAATTCGAGCCCAACATGTTTCCTCACGGAAGAAGTTCCCAAGCCTGTTTGAAACATCAGGGCGGACAATAGCTGGCCAGAAGGGTGGGCTGGGGAAAGGAATTCTAGGGAACTCCCTCCACATGTGAGAGTCATGTGTGTGCATGCGTATACTTTTTTGTTTCACAGCTCGGGGAGGTTTAAAATTAGTAATAAGTGATGTATGGTGTTGCAGGCCGATAGTCTCAGCACCCCGGTAGGCTGAGGCGGGAGGATCGTGAGTTCAAGGCCAGCCTAGGCAACTGTGTGACTCATGGAGACCCTGTCTCAAAATTAAAAATAAGAAAGGGCCCGGGACGGAGCTTAATATGAGGATTCTCGGTTCAATCCCCAGTACTGCAAAAAGAAAAAAATGCTACAGTAATGACAGAAGGGCGCCCTGACAGCTCCGCGGGATAGAACCGGGAGAACTGGCCAGCCCGTGCACTGACGGCCAAGGGGAAACCGTTGATAATACTTCGGAGGTTACTGCCTCCTGGTAACACATGCATGATACATGTATAAAACATATTTCAAACATTTTAATCACAGAAAAAATATGTTTGGCCTCTGCGCGTGAAGGGTCGCCTCAGGCAGGCGCAGAAAGCGGCACGTGTATAAAGGGATGGTGCCCATTGGGGCTGTCACCGAATTCCCCTCTGCAGACAGAGGTCCAGGCACCAGGCAGGGGCGGGAGAGGGGACGCGGTGAGGGCGGCCTCGGGATGTGGGCAGCATCCTCCCCACAGAGGGGAAGCCTGGCACGCAGGGGCAGCAGGTGCCTCACCAGGCAGAAGCCTGCCCAGCGCACAAAGACGCGGAAAAGCGCTCCCTCTCCGGAGCCCACAGGGCAGATGACACAACAGCACGCAGTTTCCTGCCTGCTGGTAGCAAATGCACAAAGAGCTGGCAGCACTCAGCACCAGACATAGCAACTCGAGGTTTCTGCGCAGGGACCAAGCCACCGAGTTCGAGAAGACCTTGGGCCGTGCCTGGTCCTGCCCACGTCCCTGCCCAGCTCCAGGCCTGTGCCCTGCCGCCCTCCTTCCTCGGCCACCCGAGGGGCCCTGCCATCAGCTCAGTCCCCACCCTAGTCCCGGGGTCTGCGCGGGCCCCTCGGGAAAGGCCCAGCCCCACCCTAGGGGGTCCTTCCCGATCGGCTGGAAATCAGGGTCTCCGTGGTGCCCTCTGCAGGTGTGATGGAGGAGGCACACAAAACTCGAGAGTGCTGCGTTCCCATGACTGAGGGACTGTGCGGAACACCGCTGAGGAGCAGCCGGACGGGAGGATGAGGGGCCCGAGGGGTCACAGCATCCGGCCCTCTCGGCCACACCAGGAGCTCCTGAGTCTCTGCCATGTAGGGACTTTATGGACTGTCTGCAATACAGGCAGGAGGGATTATGCCATGGGTCACGGTGACCAGCTAATCCCCATCCCTCTGCACTCCACAGGGGGCAGCGGGAGGGGAAGGCCGAGCGTTTCAGCGCTCGGATCACATGGTCAGCCCCTGTGGTCACCCCCAGCCCCATCCCGAAGCTGCTAAGGGCTCGGCAGAGGCACCAATTAGCACCACCTCCGATGCGGCTCCGAGACACCTGTTACGAATAACCTCAGCAAAATCTCTTCTTTACCACGTCACCCGGAGCTCCGAGGGGTTTACACTTCCTTTGTCAAGATGCAGGAAAGACCAGATATTTCCTACTGCTACCCTAGCGTCTCGGTCCCCATCTACCAGGTCATGAGCTGGTGCCAGCCAGCGGCCTGTTGGAGACTGGTCCACTCAGTCGGACATGAGCGGAGAGGCAGGGACGGAAGCTTCGTCTGCGTTTACAGCCGCTCCCTGTCACTGGCCTTGCCACCTGAGCTCCACCTCCCGACAGCTCAGGCGCCACTAGGTTCTCAGAGGCGCACGAGCCCTTCTGTGAACTGTGCGTGTGGGGATCTGGGTTGCAGGCTCCTTGTGAGGATCTGATGCCGGGCGATCTGAGGCACAGCCGAGGCGGGGTGCTGGTGCCATCATCTCCCCTCACCGTCCAAGGGAAAATTGTCTTCCACAAAATCGGTCCCTGGGGTAAAAAGGTCGGAGACTGCTTCAAGAAACCCCAGCACGTGTGCAGAGTAATACCGGTCTGAGAAAGATCATTACGTGACAGCTTATCGTAATGGTCAGTGCTTCTAATTAGTAACAATAAAGTCACGCTCAGTTGCCAGTAACAAAGACCTATCTACAGAAGAATTTACACCCTCACCGTTAAGAAAAAGGTCCAGAGGTGGGATGAAAGCCCCTCCACGTCACCCGGGGTCCTGTTTTCATCTGTCCCTTTGCTTTTCCATTCTTTGCAGATAACTTTTATTTTCTGCGTGATCGCCTGTCTTAGTCCGGCTGCTGGAGTGCCAGCGATCTAATCCACATTCCAAGTAGCCGGACGAAGGAACAGGGTGGGGACCAAAGGGCGCGTCCCAGTCTGCCCTCTCCCACAGAGTTCTTGCGTCCGTCCTGCTGTGTTCCCATGGTCAGAACACAGACATGGCTACACCTGGGCGTGGGGAAAGGGCGGGAAATGCGGCTTTCCCACTGGGCACCTCGCGGCTTGGAATAGGCGGGGTTCTTTTGCCGAGGAAGCGGGGATGCACTTGGGAAGCCGGGCGCAGTCTCTGCTGCTCGACTTAAGGCCTTCAGTGTGGGCGAGGGGACAGAGAGAGCATTTGGGTCCATGTGGGTGATTTTTGAAACAAAATCTCTTGCCTGAAAAGATGAATTGCAGAATGCTTTCATCCATAAGATATAGTTTATGGAACGTTGAAAAGCTTGCAAAACAATATAATGCGTGTTTCATAGCAACATAGAAAAACACACATGTTGGAAAGGGGTATGAGAGGACAGAGTAAGAAAATCGTTCAGCGTAGGCTGGCAGTCACCTCGGGAGAGGGGCGGGCGGCGCGATTCCAAAGAGACGCTGCGGAGGCTTCAGTCTCATCTGTACGTAATGGAAGAAGGCCCCGACGTGGCGGAACCCGCGAGGTCATGCTGCTTGTTTAGCAGAGAGTGCGCGGTGGTTACTCCTTGGTCTGTGTGTCTGGACGGTGGACGTATCTTGGTTGTCTGCGAGTAGGAAGAAGGGAGAGATGGAAGTCACGGAAAAGTGTAACTCAATGCGGCCTAACCGACACATGCACAGGTGATCAAAAACACAGCAAAGGCTTTTTAGCATCTGCAGTGTCCTTGGGGTCCTCCTGCTCCCTGCCGCCACACTGCCCCCTCGCGGTTGCCGCTGACTGAGGCAGTTCTGTGAGTTCTCTTTTCTGAGTGTTTTTACGGAGTGTGATCAGGAATATGGCGGATGCTGTGGCCAGGAGCCACGCCGCGGAAAGGCAGGCTTGTGTAAACACAACCGTATGTCCTCGCTGACCTCAGTCACCGGATCTGGCACTGTGTGACTTCTGGCTCTTCTCGGAAGTCAAGGTGACTGGGGAAGGGAAACATTTTGAATTGACTCAGGACGTCGAGGCAGCCACGACCCGGCGACCAAGACACCGGGAAACGGGAAGCCAGAGCTGCTCCCGGAGCGATGAGAACCATGGCTGAGGAGCCTTCGCAGTGAGGGCGTGTCTTGAGGGTCGTTTGTGGCCGTGTATCTTCTACTTTAATGATTTTTTTAACTTCCAAGCACGATATTTGTCCATCGCATGATGCAATGAGCTCCCAGGTGGCCACGGTGCACCTTGGTGAGTCCCCACCCAGAGCGCTTCCCCGGGGCCCAGCACTCCGGAAGGCTCCCTCAGGCCCAGAGGAGGGCAGACACCCCCGCGACGTCTGCCACCGTCGGCTAGGTGCGGCTTGTTTGGCCTTCACAAGGAGTCCGGTGGGATCCCACGGCATTTTCTCTTTAGCAGCTGACTTAATTTTTCTCAGCACTGCGTCTCTGAGGCTCACCCAGGGAATTGTTTTTTTCCAATCGCCTACAGGGCTACTGGGTGTGGTGGCACATACCCGTAATCCCAGCACTGGGGAGGCTGAGGCGGGAGGATTGCCATGACTCCAAGGCCAGCTTGGGCTCCACAGTGAGTTCAGGACCAGCCTGGACTGTGGAACATGACACTGTCTCAACAAAACCAAACCAAAAACACCTTGCACAGCTGATCCAACCAGAAAGCACCTCTGTGATATCCCGTGGGAGCACCATTGCCACCAAGAGCGGGCACACCCATCTCTGGCACCCTCCACCCCAGCTCTGTGAGGACCCTCGAGGGAGGTGGAAGGGTGGGTGGTTTGGGACCCAGGGTCCTGTCGACAGCTAGAGGTAGATCTGCCAATGTCCCCACAGTCCCTCCGGGCCCTCAGGTTCCCGTCCATTCCCTCACCTGATGTCTGCTTTAAATAAGGTAGCAAGTCACGTGTCAGAGGCTGCAGGGATGGCTCCGAGAAGGGCCCAAGGCGGCTCGCACTGGCTCACAGGGGGTGTTAAAATAATTAGAGCTGGGAAGGGAGATGTAGGTATTATTTTACACCTGTGCCTGGGGTTTTCGTCTTTTAGGGAATTTTACTCCCATTCCTCATTTATGGCTACGATCTTTTCCCCTCCTATCTCACACAAAATTCTTTGTCACTTCATGAATTCATTGTCATTCGTAATCAGAGGAGTGAACACGCATGCACGCATGTGCATGCACCCACGTGCACACACACACGTGTACACACATGCACACACATGCAAACACACACTCTGCCCCCGCAGTAAATAGAACAAAAATATCCTCGCATTTTATGGCATAGTTAATTTGAAGATAGCTAAGTAAATTAATTTAAATAAATAAGTTATTAGATTTAAATTAATTTAAAAATAATTGTAGGTTGGCCTCCCCTCCTCAGGGGTTTCGAGACGACACACTGGAGTTCTGTGTGTGTTTTAATAGATCACAGAGTGGTGGTGAGTTCACAGCAAGACTGAACAGCAGGCCCAGAGCTCCCGCACAGTGCTGCTGCCAGGACGCCACCCGGGCAGCACGCGTGTGGCACCCACGCACCACCGGGGCCCGGGGCTGCCCCAGCCCCACCCCACCCCGTGCTGCATATTGTAGGGCTGGGACCAGCGCAGAACCACTGTGTCCAGCCTCTGCAACCGCACCCTGCCCAGTGGCCCCGCTGCCCCCGACACCTGCCATCTCTGATCCCTGCCAGAGCTTAGGTTTTGTTCTGCAGTACTGGAGACTGGACCTAGGGCTTTGCCCTGGGCTACATCCCAAGCCCTTTTAAAATTTATTTTAGTTTATGTTTGTCACTAGGGATAGAGTCCAGGGCCTTTGCACTAAGCTAAATTCCCAGCCTTAAAAATAAAATTATTTGGAGACAAGGTCTTGCTATATGGCCCAGGCTGGACTAGAACTTGCAATCCTCCTGCCTCGGCCTCCCAGAGAGCTGAGATTATAGGTGTGCACCGCCATCCCCGGCTCCTGCCTGTGACCTCTCTCTCTCTCTCTCTCAATTCCTTCACATCGCTTTGGCCAACAATGTTAACATTACTAAGCAGAGTGCCCAGTGAGCTGCTATAACGGGCAAAGGCCCCAGACCCGGGATGCCGCCGGGGTCTCTGGGCTGGACGGCGGGGTGCAGGCCTCGGCCAGGTTGCTGGCTGCGATCTGCTCCCCTTGGTGGGCCTCGCTGGCCACGGCCCTGGTTGGCCGTCACCCCGGCCACCTGCTCGCGGAGCCCTGGACCCCTCGGCTCCCCCACGCTTCAGGATCGGCGGTGGCTGGCGTGACGACTCCCCGAGCCAGGCTGGTGCAGTGGAAGCGGCTGGCGCGGCTCGCCCGGCATTTCTGGGGCCGCGCCTGGCCCTATGGCGCGTCGGGGGCCGGGGCTCCTTCAAAAGAGCGATGTTGAAAGACGACAGCCCAAATGTCCTTCCTTTCCCACGTGCCCACCACGCACGGGGCACCGCTCCCCACCTCGCCGAGGCGCTTGGCCCGCGTGGGTCTGCTTTGCACCGACTCTCCTGCAACACGGGGCCCTCAGAAACCCGGAAAACGCTCCCAGTAAGAAGGCGACGAGAAGTTTGGCCTGTGCGTGGGGGACGGCCCTGCGGCGCAGGTGGGAGCGGGAGTGCCCGTGGCTCGGCAGGGCTCCTCGTGGTCCGTGCGAGGCCCGTCCCCCATTCCGTGCAGGCGGACTGCACTCCAGGGGACCGGCTATCGGTTTCCCCTTCAACTTAAGAAGCAAGAGCCGAGCAGGACTCGGGGAAGGACGCGCAGGTGCACGGAAACGAGAATCAGGAGCGGCCGACAGGGCCCGGCACGCGCAGACTTGATCCCGAACCCACGCCCCCAAGTTGTGAGAGACAGGCTGGTAGCTCCCGGGCCTGGGGCCCCCGGGGGTCCCCCTGGGGCTCCCTGGGGCTCCCTGGGCCTCGCCACGCGGAACAGCTTTCCTCTCCACCACCTGGAGCCAGGAGAGCAAGGTCACTTGTGAAAACCCCAGTCACCGTACACGGACCCCAGCTCGGCTCCGGGAAGGCGCACCCACCGGGAACCCGCAGGTGACCAAGTGCCACCAAGTCGAAAAGCAAAGAAAACAGCAGAAAAGCAGAGCCAGCCCCAGGCCGCATCCTCGGACCACCCAGCCTGTCAACATCACCACCTTTCCGCCTCCCCAGGAAAGCAAGCGACTGACGACTGACAGCGCAGGCGTCGCCCCGCCAACGCCTCCGATGGGTGTTTTGAAACGCGCCCTCCCATTTCACGATCCGTTTATTTTTACACGATGGGTAAACTGCAGACAATTATGGCGACATGATGGCTGAGGTATTTGGGTTTTACCTCCTCGCAGTAAATTGCGCTTGTTCAAGCCTCCGTGGTAATAATGGCTTCACCGCTCTCTCCTACCACCTGGCAAGAATTGAGATTTGTTTTTTGAAAAAAGAACGTTAATTTATTAGATCACCTATTCAACTGGCATTATCATTAAATAATTTCTTGGTGGGCATGGTTTGACTAAGTTAATTATACTCCCACAGACAGGCTGTGGCACGCACCTGTGGAAGCGGAACAGGGAGCGTATCCACACGGATGCCTATGTCAGTTTCCTCCGCGCAGGCACACAGCACTATCTGGCTAATTGAGCGGGCAATTTTGCTTTTGAAAGACGCTATCCAAAGCCGCAAGGACTTAATTTCTGATTTATTTTTATTGGAAGATGGCGCAATGCACGGGGAACTCACAGTGCGGGATCGGGGCACCTAAGTCTCAGAGGCGGATCCTCACCCACTCACCCGATGGCCCGGGTCGTGGGAAATGTCCTCAGATCACCTTGGCAGGAGACATTCAGGACGCTTGCGAAGGGCCACCAGGCAGGCTGTTTGTGGAGGGCCGAGAAGATTAAGTCTTGAAGGTGACCTTGCCGTGAGGGTGATCTCCCTACAAAGTCTCTCAGGGGTGGGAGATAATTCTGGGCACCGTGTGCCTGGCCTTCCCTGGGGATGGTCTCAGAATGTGTTTCAAGAAAGCGGGTGAATCTCTTCCTGTGATTGAAGGGTTCGCTCCAAATTCTGCCCCTGGAGAGCTGAGCGGGAAAGTGCGGGAGACCCGGAGACCTCGCTGCGCGGTGACACAGTGGCCTACCGGTGTCAGGCTGGGAAATGGAGAACCGGATGGCCACCTGGGGGGAGGACACAAAAAGACCAAGACTCTCTTTCTCCTGGTTGACCTCTAGACTTTGATCTTACTGACCAAGATCACATCAAAAGCCATCCTCGATGGCCCTTGGACATGCGGAAGGAAGAAACCAGGGTGTGGCTTGTTCCCGTTTTGTTTTTAGTGTTCTCCTCGGCGGTGTGCGGACCTGGGACGTCGGGGTGGCAGCGTGCTTGGGGACAGCCTCAAGGGACACACTCCCCAACCGTCACACGGGGCCCAAAGGGAGTCAGAGCTCTGGCTGGGGCTCTGAACTTTACAAACCGGCTTTGCAAACACGGGCTCATCAGTTGTGGGGTCCAGATCCCTAGACGGGGCACCTGCGCTACCAGGTGGGTGGTGGCAGTGTGCTGGGTTTTATTTCATCTTTGCAAATCAGACTAGGAGTCAGAGCACAGGGCGCCGGGACCATTCTGCTGGGTCGGACTCCCTCCGCCCTGCTCCGTCCCGCTCCGCTAACTCCGAAAGCTCTGTAAGAGCTCCGCAGACCCGGGCTGGGCATTGTTCTTGTTGGCCGGTGCTTCCTGTAGCAGCTCAACAAGATGGCACGACATAACCACACCCTGCCTCTCATGGGACGGCCCATTCTGAAACACGATCTTCCATCCTTATTACCGACGGAGGAGCAGGATTACACCGCGGAGCCAGCCCAGCTGTTCTGTGACTCACAGGAATATCAGATTTAGCGTGTTTTCCCCAGTGAGACGTGTTTCTTTAGATGGCCTGAATGCTGCCTAGAAGCCAAGTCAGCTCTGCACGTCAGCCCAGCCTTAGGGAAGACACGGGGGAGGGCCGGGGGCCGGGACAGGCAGCTGGCCAGAGCCCTCTGGGGCCGTCCGGGCAGCGAGCTCTCGCTGCAGCTACGAGCAACTGGGACGTCGGCCCCGAGCGTCCACTGCAGGGCTCAAGAAACAGGCAGAGGCTTCCCACCAGCTCATCCTAAGCGTGTGTGGCTCACAACTATTGCCACGGAGCGTGGGGACCGCTGGGGGCACACAGCACTCCAGAGAGAAAACAGCCGTCTACCGCTTGAGTTGATGGAGTGTCTTGGGAAGCGACAGCGGCCTTAGGGCTTTTATCCTGTCTGTAGGTCACCCTCTGGAAGGTAAAGAGGCCATTAGACCCTGAACACGCCAGATGGCTCACTCAGCTGGCGGCAAGCGGCTTCCCCCTTGACCTCCCCTCCTCACTCATCTGTTCTCGGGCTTGGCAGGATGGATGCTCGCTGAGCCAGGGCTCAGAACTTCTCCAGATGCAGGTGTCGGGGGGAGGGAGGGAGACCCACGAATGAAGCTGATGCGGGCGAGAAGAACGACCTTCCCACGTTGCTTTTAGCTTTCTCCCCGGTGATGTCTCGGCCCGGTGACTGGGTGGCTGCGTGCCTCGGTGGTCTCCAGGAACATGCACCGTGCAAGGCACACCATCCGTCTCCGTCCACCCACTCCCACCGTCTCCAGGCCTTCGGGCTCCCTGTCTCCCAACCTCGACCTTTCACCTGCCACCCCGCAACTTCCCCCACTCCTCTGGCTCCGCCTCCTCAAGCTCTTTCAAAGAATATTGATAAAACTGGGAATACCAAGAGTCCTTCATGAGTTTTGCTCTCCACACCTCCCTAGAGAAAAAAGGCTCTGCCTCTATTTTTGGTACCTGTTCCCTGCTCCCCGACGCTTCCTTCTTCACTGTCATATGCCACCACTGGACATCTAGAACCAGGAACAGAAAGGGTGCCCCGGGGTGGCTGATTCTGAATGCAGCGAGAGGTCCGGGGAAGGGTGCAGCACAGAAGCACCCTTCATTCTTCCAGAAGCGGCCTCAGATCCTGGCTGCAAAGGATCCTATCCGTCCCGGGCCACCTTCCTGTTCTAGGGTCCTGGGCTTCAGCTCCTGGTCCTCAGCACGGTCATTGTCAGTCCAAGAGAACTAGGCAGACGGTCACAGTTTTCTGTGGGTGTGTGGGTGGTGATGGCGTTGGCGATGGTACTATTGTTGGTGATGGTGGTGGCGATGGTGGCAGCCAACGGGACAAGGCCCGGTTCTTAGCGGGTTGCGTGTACTACTAACTCGTTCACCGTGCAAGACATCCTTGTGATCCAAGTAAAAGTATGATGGTCAGTCCCATTTTACAGACAAGAAAGTTGAGGCCCAGCACTGTTAGTGCCTTGCTGAGGGGGACCCAGCAGAAGCAGGACTTAGATCCAAACAGTCCCACTTCTCAGCTCACACTCTCGGCCACTGCACTGAAGGTGCAGGTGTCTCTGAGTTGTGGGGTGGGGAACCTAGAGGCCAATAAGCTCGTGCAACCTTTAAGTAGCACTATTGTTAATTATGTTAAATGACCTTCACACGTAACAAGGGTAGGCTGGAAGGTGAGCAGATAGGAATTCCTGCCATGCCATGGCTTTTCTCAGAAGAAATCTCTTAAAAAAAAAAAAAAAACAGAACTTTTTTTTTATTTTTGAGACAGAATTTTGCTCTGTAGTCCGGGCTGGTCTTACACTCGCAATGTAGCTTAGGTTGGCCTCAAACTCGTGGCAAGCCTCCTGCCTCAGCCTTTTGAGTGTTGGGATTACAGGTGTGCACCACCATGTCCAGTTTACGTGGTCCTGGGGAATTGAACCCAGGGCTTTGTGCTTGCTAGGCAAGTGCTTTAGCTGCTGAGCTACACCCCTAGCCCCTAAGTGGGACTTTAGGGCAGAAGCAGGTAAGGGGCTCGGAGCCTCCTTCCCTGGCCTCCCCAGAGGCCCTCTAGCCCATCCCCAAAGGCTCGGCTCCCAGAGGCCCTAGGGTCCTGCAGGACCCATCTGCAAAACACATGGCTCCCACGTGGAGCAGACGCCACTGACCACCCTTCATTACCTCCCGGCACCTGCAGGTGCTTGCCCCGCCTGCTTTCGCCCTCCACTCGGCCTCTAGGGAGAGGTACAATTATGCTCATCTTCCAGGTGAGGAAGGTGAGGCTCAAGCCGCCTTACAGCCAGCCGGCGCTGCGTAGCCTGAGCTGGTGGCAGGGCTGGGACTCGAGCCAACTCAGCGTGACTCAGAAAACCTACTCTTTTCCAGGCTGATGGGTCACCCGCTGTATGCTGCCCCACGAAGTGAGGCTCATGTCTTTCCTGTGTACACACCGACTCTCAGGCCACCGAGCAGCCGGCGCCGCCACCTGGGGTGGCTCCTCTCAGCGGCACCTGCCCGGCTGCGTTCGCCCCGAGCCCCGTTCGTCCCCGGTCCCGTGGATTATTTTCACGCCCGGGGCTTCTCTCCTTTGGACTGACACCTGCTTGGTCCAGATGGATGCAGAGCGCTGAGTCACCTGCGCCGTCATTCCCTAGGCCCCGCCTGGGTGCTCCTGTGGCCGGGGTCACATCCGGGAGCCGACATCCTCCCCGGCACACAGCCCTATGCCGTGACAGGTCCCACGCTCTTGCCGGCCAAGCGTCCCCTTTTCCTCCGGGAGGTCCCGTGGCTCTTTTAGCGGAACCCCAGCTTCTTGCTGCGATTGCCCATACTTCCTGCGGTCCAGCCTCGCTTGGACCCACCCGGCCCTCGCCATGGTGCCAGCCGGTGCCCGTGTGCCCAGGAGGCGCCTACAGCTCGAAGCCCTCCCTTTCATCCTCTCCCTGCGGGGGGCGTTTGCTAGTCACTCTCCTGTGTGAAGACAGAAAGGCAAGGTACCAGTGGGTCAGCGGGTCGGGGGTTACGCGGTCCCAGTGGGATGCTGACCTTGGTCAGTCGTGGCCCTCAGTGGCTGGGAAGCAGCCTGGCCTGCTCTGGCCCAAAGCCCTGGCTCCACCCCTCCCTCCGGTAGAGCTGTAGCTAAAACCATGCTATCTTTGTCACCTTCCTGTCACTGTCAGCATCCCTGACACGGCAGCTTGCGGGAGGAGAGGCCTACTTTAGCTCAGTTTAGAGGTCTCAGAGCGCGCGCGGCCCGCTGGATCTGAGGTGGCACGGCCGTGGCGGGAAGGCCTGGCAGAGAAAACCGCTCGTACCCAGGAAGCGAGAGCAAGGGGAGGGCTAGGTGGGGACTGCACACATCCGAGAGGCTGGGGGAATGGCACGGCAGTTAGGGCGCTTGTGCAGCGAGTGCCAGGCCCTGGGTTCGATTCCCCAGCACCACATAAGTTGGGTGTGATGTGCACGCCTGTCATCCCAGCACTCTGGGAGGCTGAGGCAAGAGGATAGTTGTGCATTTGAGGCCAGCCTGGGCTACACAGTGAGTTCAGGACCAGCCCGAACACAGAGCAAGATCCTCTCTCAAAGAAAGAAAGAAAGGAAAAAAGAAAGAGAAGATGTATACCCCTTGACCCACCTCCAACTCAGCCCTTCCTCCCAGCAGTACAAGGAATAGTCTATGGATAAGACCTGTGTTGAGGGTCGTGCTTCGTAACCCTGCCTCCCCCTAAGCGCGTGAGGCTTTGGGGGAAAACGTTAGATTCAAACCACAGTACGTGTTCTTTTCTCGCGGGGCGGGGATCCTCCCATACCCCATTGGGGTGGAGGCTGATGGGGACCACCAGCCTCAGCACGGACGCCCTGCACAAGGGTGCTCCCCCCATGGGGTGCACAGGAAAGACTGCCCCGTGTCCGTGCCGGACCTGGGTCTGGTGTAAGAAAGCAACCAGCTATCTCAGAGTGCAGCACTCTGCAGCGCAGCTCACCCTAAACCAAACGACAAACTGAACCAAGGCAACAGGGAGATTCAAGGTCACAAAAACAAACACCAGAAGCAACTCACAGCAATCCTCCTGCCTCAGCCTCCGAGTGCTGGGATTACAGGTGTGCGCCCCCGTGCCCGGCTTACGTACCACTGGGGAATCAAACCCAGGGCCCTCTGCTTGCTAAGCAAGTGCTCTAACTGCTGTGCTATGCCCCAGCCCTATACAAGCAAATTGATGCTAATTCTTACAGGCATCACAGCAACTTATGAGTACAATATGAACAGTAATATCCCCATTTTAAAGCATTAAAGAAAATTCCTTGGGATATTTTGTGATGTTTTGGATAGGCATGAGAATGGTCAGCAAGGTGAGGGCGCGGAGAGGAACAGCCGGGTGCCAAGTCGGTTGGTTCCAAGCTGCTAACACAGGGAGACGCATGTGTGTGTCCATTGTACCATTCTTTCAACATTTGCGTAAGTTTGAAAATTTGAAGAAAAAAAAGAGTCATTGGCCATCGGAGCCACTGGCTTTCTCCCCTGTTATTTAGAGTTTAGAAAACTCTACTGTACAGAACGTGGGAGAAAGCCAGAAAGTGCGGGTTAAGTATGATGAAGCTTTTGTCAAGGGGGTCAGGAGAAAGCCTGGTGACCTCCTTAAACATATAATTGGAACAGATGGAATCTGACCCAACCAATGAGGCGCTGGGTGGGCACAGAGCAGACAGGTGTGACCTCCAGTCGCTGAGCTGTGGCAGAAGAAGCACCCCTGGTATTCTAGCAGTGCTTTTCCGTATGGATTCCCCCCTGAGCTGCAAGTTCTTTGAGGACAGAGACTTATCCCCGTCTTTCCCTGCCCCTTGCTTGAGCTGTGTCTGATGTGTAGTAGGAATGCAATGAATGTTCATTGAATAAAAGAAACAACCTATGGCTGTATCCGTCACCCCTGTTAATTGGGTCATCACTTTGAAGGAACAAGTCATTCCCCCCGCAGAGACATCCGATGGTTAAGAATTCATAAACACCTCCAGGCCTCTGTGCCCCTAATGTCATTGTCAAGCAGGGAAGTGTTACCAGGGCTGGTGGCGCTCAAGGCATCAGAAAGAGGAGGACCTAGCACAACCAGTATGTCTTGAGCCTCTAACAGACTTGGTTGGCAGCCAGGAAGGCAGGCTCTGTGCCGCTAACGAAAGCCGAGAGACTCCGGAGGGGACTCCAGCCCCTTCAGGGACGATGACCCAGGTCCACAGGTGGCAGGCTGAGCAGAACAGAACAAGTGCCACAGAAGAAAGACAAGCACGAGCCCTCTGGGCAAACCACGGCCCCAGCTCGGCTGAGACGTCTGTGAAGTAATGCGAATGATACTTGGGGAATTTGTTCCAAATCACAAATACTTCGACAAGATGTAGAACAGGTCCTCACAACATGCTCCTCATTCCTTAGGCTCCTGGAGGGAAGTGGCCCAGCCGGCATCCCAGAGCCCCCAGTTGCACATGAGAGAGAGAGAGAGAGAGAGAGAGGAAAAAGAAAAGGGGACAAAAGAGGAAGAGTCAGGGATTCTGCAGCAGGGGTTCTGCAGCTCCCAGCGGCCTGGAGCCCCACACGGATCAGCCTCTTCCCCCTTGCTACCAACACCCCCTTCCCCGGCATCGCCCTTACACGGCAGACCTTCCACACACGTATGGATGGGGTGCTCGGTTGCTCGACGCACCACTGGGACTCCCCAGAGCGGAAGTTCTCGCCCTGGCCCGGGAGGCACCTTCCCGTGGGTTTGCCCACACGACCCCACTCAGGCTTCCTGGCTGCTCTTGCACCCTCCAGCAGCCCCCGTTCAGAAAGCTGTCCCTTCTACCTGAGACCCACCCCCGCCCCACGATCCCACGCCTCAAACCCGGCTCCTCTCCTCCCTGTGCTCCCAGGCCGCGTTCTCAGTGGGGACGCTGTCTTCTTGGCCTACGTTCCTCTGTCCCCTCGCACGCACGACTGAATATACAGTGCATTTCGCTTATTACTTTTTGTCCTGGTTTGGATGTGGAATGTCTCAAAAAGCCTCTCGTGTTTGGATGTTGTGGAACATCTATGAATTCCACGTGCTGTGAAGAGGTGGGGCCTGGCAGGAAAGGGGGGATACTTGGGGCTTGACCCCGAAGGGCCGGGTGCTTAGCGCTTGACCTGGAAGTGACAGAATACTGGGGCTTGACCTGGAAAGATACTTGCTAGCTCCTCCCTTCCTTCTTCTGTTTTCTGTCACCATGCCGTGAACGGCTTTCTTCCAGCCAGCGCTCTGCCATGCGCCAGCCACCCACGCTAGGACTGAGACCCCCTGACACTGTGAGCTAAAATCAATGTCTCCTCCCGAAGTTGTGGGTGTCAGGGCTTGTGTCCCAGCTAAGGCACACTCACCACTGTCTCTTCTCCCTCTCTCCCTTCCCTGGAACCGCCTGCTGGCCGAAGGTGGGAACTCTCTCTGACCCCTGCTGCAGCCCCAGGACCTAGCAGGGTGTGTGGCATGACATGAACATATTTCTGCGTAAGATTGGGTTGTTGGAAGTCATGACGTATTTTTCTATGTTTTTCAAAGGTCATTTGTTTGCATAAAGAATAAAGATCAACCAGCGGTATATTGCCAGCTTTGTTCCATGACCTTTCGCCATCTCTCAGGGAGCTTCACGATTCCTCGTTCACGGAGAGGCCTGTCCGTGTCAGTGAGAAGCTGAACAAGGTGCTGAGGTGCAGTCTCATCCGAGTTGAATGTCACACCACGCAAGGAGGTTTGGAGATGGGTCCGATGGTGCAAGCTCAGGTGAGTGTGCTGGGTGTGGAAACTCACCTGCTCTAAGCTCCAGAAACTTTTCAAGGGCGATCGGACTTGTGCGGGGTCCCGCGCTATCACGCTGTCGTGATGGAACTCCTCGATGATTAACAAGCTCTGGACATTTCTGGGTGATAGGTTTGTTCAGACGATCCGATTGCCAACCGTACACATTCAAATGAATCGTTTGGCTTCTTGGTAGGAGCTCACAAACCACACAGCTTTACAATTCCACCACACCGAGAGTACAACCTCCCTCCGATGAACGTCAGCTTTTGATGACGCTTGAGGGGGCCGTCGTGTTGGGTCCAAGCCCATTGTGCACCACACTGCCGTAAACAACCTACTTCCTGTGACGGTCATCGCAAGAAAAAGGATCATTTTCCTCGCACGCAGTGAGCACTGTGACCCTTAAAAGGATTGTGTCAACTTGAAAGAATTAGGAAACGCCCAGGAAAAGCCGTAATAATCTTTCTCTTCCTTAAGTTGCCACTTAGGCCTCCCTCATCCTGGATGGGCATTCTGCCCTCATTCACTGGCCTACAAGTTACCCACACACACCTCTAAGCTCTGCCCTGTGGGTGTTTCCTAATTCCTTCAAGTTGATAGAATCCTTTTAGCGGTCACAAGCACGTTGCAGATATTTACTCACGCTGTCAGATGAACTTCTTTGAGTTCATGAGGAGCCTGAGTGTGGAGTGTGGAGCCTGCTTCCATATTCCAGCTTCTTCAGGTGGTGTGAGTGCTTGAAAGATGGATGCTCAATGTTTCTGCAGCCTCTTGTGTCGGGTAACACGGGTTTGACTCGATCAGTGCCTTTATTATGTCATCATCAGCCTCGGGGGCCCTCGTTGATTGAGGAGGCTCCATGGGATCAACATGACCAGCACAGAAGGTCACGAGCTGTCGTTGGCCCTGAGATTCTTGTAGCACATTGTCACCGTAAGCACCTTTTCACAAGCTTGATATGCGTTCTTCCCTCTATGGCAGTAACACAGTAAATACGGCAATAATACAGTTTGGTTTCCGATCTTCAACTCATAAAATCTCTAAAATTCAACCAAGTCACTTAACTTTTTAAACAATAAGACTATAGAACGGTCAGTTGTCAAATGACGCAGCAGTCACGTGGAAACGACTGAGTCTGGTACTTCCAAAAATGACCCACGGCCGCTGTTCCATAATGCGCCATCGGTTTTCCAACAGCCCAGTGTCTTGTGACATGAAATTCCTCCGCTGAAGGACAATTTGGAAGCCACCTAGGGAGACGCACATCTATCATCTCAGTGCTCTGGGAGGCTGAGGCAGGAGGACTGGAAATCCAAGCGCGGACTGGGTAACTTTGTAGATTAGTGAGAATCTGTCTCAAAATAAATAAATGAATATGCTGAGGATATAGCTAAATGGGAAGCTGTGGGGGAGGGGGGCCCAGGAAGAGAAGAGAGGAGAGAGAGGGGAGGGGAGGGGAGGAGAGGGGAGAACTGGCCTAGATCTCTTTGGTCCTGTTCACTCTGAGGGCCTCACGAGCCTACAGTGTTCCCAGCGAGGGGTAAAGGCGGCTGCCCACACAGAGACGTGCGAGTGTCACAGTTGTCTTGGATGAGATGTTGACTCAAAATCAACAGTCCAGTCGTCCAGGCTCAAAGGAAAGGAAAGAGTCCGAGAGGAAACAGGCATGTTCTGGCAAGGAGCTCAGGCCCAGCCACAGCAGCAGCTCTCTTAGGGAGCAGACCCGCTTGTGCCCAAGAGGCAACACAGGGAAATAACGTGTCAGATGCTCAAAGAGCCCTTAGCAAGATTCTGGATCAGAACGTGTTTCTGAACTAGTTTGCCTGGTACGCGGTGGGCAGTGTGGGCCCAGGGAGTGCGTAAGAAAATGACGGAGGCAGGGAGAAGGGAGTGAGACGGGCAGGCAGGGTGGCAGCTGGCCAGCGCCCTGCAAGTCCTGCCTGCTAATTGTTTTTCAGAGGATCCGGAAGAGAACCGCCCAGTGAGTCAGTGTGGGCCCTTGGGCCTTCCTGGGTGCTGGAACATGGAATGCGGGGCCCATGGATACCGCGAGACTGAGGGCTTCAGAGCCCCGCACGGGACAGACAGAAGCGGCCAATGGACCCTGGCAGAACAACTGGGGGAGAATAGTTTATGCGGTGGCCCAAGGACTGAGGCTGCACGGGTGCCAGCAGGGCACATTCCTGCCAAGGCAAGAACAGGCAAGAGCACCTGACCGTCTAGGGCTGTACACGGTATGACCAAAAACCACGATGACTCCTTAAACCTTTAACAACTGTTTACAGTAAACGACACATGGCCACGGTGCCCCCAAAGTCCTTCCCCCGTTTTGAACACAGGCTCCCTCTTGCTCATGTCACTCCCTTTCTGGAGCAGTTTTGGAAGTGCCCTTTCCTGAGTGGTGTCCGTGGCACTGTTGCGGCCGCCTCCGTGTCTTGAATTGACTTGAAATATTGACCTTTCCTAGTCAACATTAGGGAAGAGCCGAAAGCGGTTCGGAGCCAGCCCCAGAGAGTCACGGGTGTGGGGGCAAACCACCGTGTTTTTAGGAGCCTTCCTTTCCCGTGGACGGTGCTCTGCAGAGAGCAGCATTCAGGGTATCTTTGGTCCCATCTCTTCAAGACACTCAGAAAAGAGGACTTCGGGGATGGCTTCGGAAAGCGGCAGCAATGGCAGAATACGCGTGTTCAAAGTGAGGAGGAGTGTTGGCAGACCGCCTCTTGCCCCCTGGTATTTTTGAAAATTTAAACACTCACCGAGTATTTCCATCACACTGGGTAGGCCGTAACCACACTGACTCTGAGGTCCCTAATCTGTGCTGTTGTCCCCACGCCTCACACCAGGCTCAGGCTCCTCACTTCCCTTTGGGTGAGTGTATGTGGTGCCCAGGACTGAACCCAGGGCCTTGGCGTGGGGTTACAGCCCACCTCTCTTTTGTTTTCTATGTTTATTTTCTTTTTAATTTTAAGACTGGTTCTCACTATAGTACAAAGTTTTCCAGGCTGGACTGGAATTTGCAGTCCTCCTGCCTCAGCCTTCCAGAGTTCTAGAATCAGAGGCGTGTCCTCGTCCTCTTTCTTCCTTCCTTCCTTCCTCCTCCTCCTCTTCCTACTAGTCTTCTCCTTTCTGAGACAGGGTCTTACTCTGGAGTTCAGGCTGCCCCCAACTCATGGCAAGTCTCCTGCCTCAGCCTCTCAAATGATTACAGGTGTGGGTCACCATGCTTTTTTTGAGACAGGGTATGGCTCTGTAGCCCAGGCTGGTCCTGAACTCACTATGGAGCCCAGGCTGGCCTTGGACTCAGGACAATCCTCCTGCCTCCCAGGTGCTGGGATCACAGGTGTGCGCCACCATGCCCAGTTTATGTGGTTATGTGGTGGGGAATTGAACTCTGGTACTTGGCACTTGCTAGGCAAGACCTTTAAGTGCTGAGCCATTCCTCCAGAGGCCCTTCCCCTCCCCCGCACCGCTGGAGAATGGAACTCAGGCCCTTTGCACGCTAACCACCGGGCCACGCGCCAGCCCCCCCTGTCCTCTGTGGTAACTGCTTCTGGACATGTCACCTTCCCCTCAGCACGCACACCCCCGTCTCGTGAACCACTGCACCTGCTCGTCCCAGCCTGGAGGTCCCTCCCGAGGTGAGCTGCGCCCACGGCACCAGCACCAGTCACGCAGGCCTCCAGAAGGACGTTAACGTGACCCACTCGGAGTTCACATCACCCACCCGGAATCAGGAGCTGAGCAATTCCTGTATTCATGGCAGGTGGGCACCACGCGCAGGGCCACTCTGCCCACTCCACGCCGACCCTCAGCGAGGGACGCCCCGGGTCAGCCCGGCAGACCAGGGCCGGGGTGGGGGGTGCCAGGCTGGCCAGTAGGAGTCAGAAAGGCCTGCGAGTCCCACGACGGCATCGCGGAGAGGCGGCGGGGAAGGTGCGGGTCCTGCCCACCTGGAGCAGGAGGTGCCCTTCACTCTGAAGAAACACGTTTCTTTCCAATCAACGAAGGCAGCCTGGCACCTTTCTGGGTAGGAAGCGTGGCATCTGGTTTTCATCAGCGTTGTTTGATGACGTCTACACAAACCTGTGCGCACCTGCCGTGGCCGCCAGCCACTGCAGAGACGCGTCGAGCTGGTGTGTGCCCACCTTGCCGCAGGAGGGTCTTGTGTGTGTGTGTGTGTGTGTGTGTGTGTGTGTGTGTGTGTGTGTGTGTGGAGAGGAGCTGCTTTGGACCACAATATACAAAATATACACTATAGTTAACATACACACATAAATACTAAAACTGTCTTTTAAAATTTTTCATGACATTTTAAAAAATCAGGATGGTGGGACGGGCCACTTTGGTCCCCCTGCCATCGTCCCCCTTCCGCGTTCTGTTTCAAGCCAGACACCCGCCCGCCCACCGTGGGCAGCCACCGATCGAGTTTATCGCGAGAGTTTATTTGCCTGCGGTTACACGAAAGCGTGCCCCGAGACCCCGGCGGCGAAGGCTTCGCCCCCCGTTGGTGCCTTGGTGGGGGCACGGGGGTCTTTCGGCCAGCAGAGGCAGCGAGGGCGCCGCGGGTGTGCCCTTGATGGGGTCGGCGACCACCAGCCTTCTGCTCCCACTTCCTGATCGCGAGTTGAGTCCTTTCGCTCCACACACCTGCCCACGGCAAGGCCCCGCCTCCCCACGGGCTCCGCCAATCACGGCCTTCTCTTTTTAAAAGTTGCCACTCTCAGGGGATCGTCTGGGCAACAGCACCGACTCCGGTGTCTGTCCTTGGCCTCGAACTCACGCCTTGGGGGTTGGCTTCTTTCTTTCAGCGTCGCGTGCTCCGGATTTAGCCATTTTGTGCGACCTTTGTTGAATATTAGTCGTGGCTCTATGATATTTCACGCTGGGGCTAGTTTATTCATTTACCTACAGAGGACATCTTGGTGGTTTCCAGTTTGGATCTATTACAAATAAGACAGCAGTGACCATTCAATTCCCTTTACGGCTGACGCCAACCCGGATCGTGAACGCAGAACCTCAGAGCTGGGTGGAGAGACTGGACAGGTGACACCTGGCCGAATCCTGTGACAGCGGCCTTCCCTTGTCCGTCACATCCCTGAGCGCTGGCGTCTCACTAGCTCTCAGCGTAATCTTTTCCAGGCACATTGCGATTGTCAGCAAGTGCTCCCTAAAATAAAATTGCGAATGGTCACTGGACAGGGCCCATCGACTGACCCTCCGGGGGGCTTAGCCACGTGCCCACCCGGCGGGGTGTTTAGAGCGGCTCGCCCCACGCAGACTCCCCTCAAGCCTTCCCCAGGGTCTGCACGGCCTTCACCCGGCCGCCCGCTCCCTGGGGAGCTGCTGCAGCTTGTGACAGCGAAGGCCAGCAGTGCCCGCATCGGTACCTGGTGCTGAGCTGACGTTATTAGCCCAGGGCCATCTCTGTAGGCGCCCCCAGGCCCGCAGGCTGGAGGCTCTGCTCGGGTGCTGGTCCCCACCGGGTCCCCTCTCCTGGGCCTCCCGGTGGGCGCAGGGAGCAGGGAGCAGGGGGTGGGGTGACACCTTTATGGAAATGGTGCAAGCCTGAAAAGAAAACTCCCAAAATGATTCGGGCAGCTTCACAGCAGAGAGAGCCAGGCTGGCTTCCTGTGGTAACGTGGGATGCTCCGCCATCCTCTTCCTGCTTTTCGGGCTGACATCGGGATAAAGGACCGTGCCGGACGACACGGGTGCCCGGTCGGAGGCCTCGTTCAGTCTAAAGTGGTGTGATGTTTTTATGCTCCTACCAAATGTCCTTCGGTGCCTCAGAATGCAGCCAGCGGGGCCAGAGGTCGTCACCGTGGTAGTGTTTTCACTTTCAGTCCTGGAGAACCTTCCCCCTTAGCTACACTCCTGACCTTTTCATTCTTATTTTGAGACAAGGACTCACTAAGTCACTAAGTTGCCCAAGGAGGGCTAAAACTTGTGATCCTCCTGACTCAGCCTCCCAGAGCCCTTGTATGCTCCTTGAGAGACAGAAGAGGAAAGAGAAAAGGAGGATGGGGCCAGGCAGTCCTCCTAAAAATGCACACTTCCGTCTAGCACGAGTCGGAGGGCATCCGCTCAGCCTTATGGGGGGCCGTTGCTAGCAACACCCGCAAAGTAAACATAAATCACCACGTGTAGCTTATTTAAAGTAAATTGTATTTTTCTTAGAATTCTTGGAAGTGAAGAGAAAACCCACAGACAATTCTATGTGGCAATGAGCACCACGAACGCCCTGGTGCCCGTCCTGCTACCTGGTCACCTGTCCATACGCCCATGTGTTCATCTGTCCGTGTGTCCAGCCATCCGTGTGTCCATCCCTTTAATATCCATTCCAAACCTTGTAAGAGCGAAAGGGCACCGACGTTTCTTTCCCGGGGAGATTCTATTTTCCCAAGCCATTAAATAGCTTTTGAAAATATAAATTCAATTACCTCACCGTATTCCAAGGAGAAGATTAACCATAATTCCTCCTCTTAGGCACGTGGGTCGACTCCAATTTTTTTCTCTTATCATAATTATGCAGAGACAGCCATTAGTGTACACAGGAACTTTCACATTTTCAGTTATTTTGAAGGCGTATTTAGCGACGTATGATTTCACGCCAAAGAACGTGAACTTCTCTCAGGGCCTTCCGCGCGCACACGTGTGCCGCCAGGGCCCTTTCCTGGCCCCGTGGGGCTGTGCGTCCTAACTTTTCGGAAGGATGGCGTGGAGCTGTTCCGCTCGCTTCCTAATTACATATAACACAGAAGAGTGAGGAGAAAAGACTCACACAGGAAACCCAAAACTCCCCGTCGCAGGGTCCCCACGCGGGAGAAGACACGTGAGCAGTTGAGAAAGCAAACTGGAGGCAGCTGGCCGTAACTGGAGACACCCGCAGGGCACACGACCCTGTAGAGACCAGAGCGCCGAGGGGCGTGGGAAGACAGCCCCTGTGTGCCAGGGGCTGGCCCTGTGCTTGGGTGGCCGTTGCATCTCATGGCGAAAGGTCCCCAGCCATTCGCCGTATGGGATTTCCAAGGCTGCCTTAACAGAACACCCCAAGCGGGAGGCCTGTTCAGTAGGTGGCCCCCGCCGCACAAGTCGGGGCTGCAAGCCCCGGGCTCAAGGCGCAGGCAGGGCTGTCTCCACCGGGGCGCTTCTCTGGGCTGGCAGGTGCCATCTTCTCCCTGTGACTTCTTCCCAGGGCCCTTCTTCCGTGTCTGCGTCCCATCCCCTCTGCTTATAAGGACCCCAATAAGCTGGGCATGGTGGCACGTGCCCTATCCCAGCGCTCTGGGAGGCGGGGCAAGAGGGCCACAGAGTCACGGCCAGCCGGGGCGATTGGCGACTTGGTGAGATCTTGTCTCAAAAGAAAGGAAGGAAGGAGAGAGGCTGGGAATGCAGCCCAGTGTAAAGGCTTCATCCCCCGGTACCGAGGGAAACAAACCGAAAATAAACAAAACCAAGACACTGATCATACTGGGTTAGCGTCTGTCCTAGTGAAATAAGGTCCCCTCTCCACGCGCGCTCATCCTCTCAGGTACTGCGGCTCGCAGCTTGTCGTGGTTTGGATCGGAATTTCCCTCTGAGGCCTAGTCTGTTGGGAAGGGTTTGGATCATGGGAGTTACTTGGGTCAAGTGTTTTGGGAGGCAGGGCTTGGTAGGAGGGACGGGGCACCGGGGGCGTGGCCTGGAAGGGCGTGTCCCCACGGCCCCGCCCAACACTGGGGGTGTGGCCGGAAAGGGGGTGTTCTCTGCCAGCTCCACCCTCCACTGGGGCCTGGTCTGGCCTGGCAGGTGCCCCACCTGTTCTGTCCTTCCCTCGCTCAGCTTCCTGGCCTCCGAGTTCTCTCTCCCCTGCCGGCTGCCCTTCCTGGGGCCATCGGAGACCTCTGAACGGTGGGCTAAAACAAACGTCTCTCCTTAGACTGTGGGTGTCAGGTATCATGTCCCCGTGACACGGCAGGGACTGTGGGTCCAGGGAGGATGCACCCTAATTCGGCCCTTGGCCTCACCGGGAGGGAGGACTGACGGGGGAGGAGGGCTCTCCCTTTCAATCCCACCTCCTCGCCCGGGCCCTGGCCCCCTCCTCCTGCTGCTTCTGCGAGTCTTCAAGGAAAAGGCCCAACAGGCAGTATTTTCCAAAATGGCTGCGCCAGTACTGCCCATATCGCCTGCTCTCCCGCGGTGACCTTGCCTTGCCCCGTAGGGACAGCCAGAGTCTGCTTTGGATGTGGAATCCCCCACCGCAGAGCTCCTGCTTGGATCTTGTGGAGTGTCCGTGAATTCCGTGTCCTGTTGAGACGTGGGCCTGGCTGGAAGGAGCCGATACCAGGGTGACCTGGCAGGGGTGCGCGCCTAGGCTCGACCTGGACGGGTGTGCGCTCGCCCCGCCCTTCCCTGCTCGCTTGGCCAAGCTGGGACTAGCTTTCCTCTGGCGTGGCCTCTGCTGTGTGCCTCCAGCATGGCTGGCTGCCCGTGAGAGGGCGGAGACCTTTTGAAACCGTGAGCTAAAATAAACCTTTCCACCCCGAAGTCGTAGGGGTTGGGTATGATGTTCCAGCAAGGAAGAGGTGACTAGACCAGAGTCCAGGAGCACCCTGTCCTCCGAGCTGACCCACAGAGCGAGTAGCAGGGAGGCCCTGTGACCCGGAAGGCCAAGTCGCAAGCGGCCGTGCAGCTTGGGATGCTGCCTGGGTGGGTCCCTTTCCTGTGGCCAGGACAAGATGCCCGTGGTCGCTCACGTAAGGAGGAGAAGCTCCCGTGCTTCACAGTTAGTTGCACAGTCCACGGTCAGCTGGCTCCAGGGTAGATGCAGCGCAGTGGGGGTTGTGATGCCACCCAGTCGATGGCAGCCAGGGAGCAGAGAGGAAGGAGCCAGGGAGGAGGACATGCCCACCCACCATGGGGCACAGTTCCTGGGGCACACCTCTCCCACCCAGGCCTACCCGCCGACGGCACGCTCCGCCACTGAACTCAGGACTGGGTGGATCTGCCAGTGAGCGTGGTGCCCCATGTGTCCTCCAAACGCGGGAGGCCCTGGCAGGCACGTCAGAGCTAAATCCTCAGGCCCCGCTCCATACATCCCCTGTCAGAATCCAGCTGCCACGCTGGGGGCCCTCTGAGCAGCCTGGACAAGCCCCCGGATTGCCCAGGCCGGCCCGACTCCCCACAGGGCATGTGCTGGAAGGGGTTCTGAGGATTCTGGGCCCCAGCCATTTCCCTACGTTCGTTCAGTTGGCGAAACTGAAGCCGACTTTGGGGCGTGGCTTCTTCAAAGTTGTTCGGCTCGTGAATGGGGGAGCTGGGTCCAAACTCAGTTTAGTGGCAGAGACAGATTAAAGCTCCGTCCTCACAATTACTGATCAGTGCTCCTTCCGCCCCTCGTGCTCTCCACAGATGCACTGACGGTCCGCAGTGCCCCAGGCGCTGCTTTAGGTGCTGGGGAGAACACGGTGTCATTGGGGTGTGACGCCAGAGTGAGGCGTGAGGACCCGTGGGTGGGTCTGTGGCAAGGCTGGCTCAGACTCCTTGGCAGTGGCGGGAGCTTCCTCCAGTGACTTGACTTTGGAGGGCGACAGGCAGGAGGGCGGAGGTAGGCAGGACGACTCTCCTTCCCGCTTCTATCGCTCACACACCTCGTTCCCACCGGGATTGTAAGACAAGCTCTCTTTGGACTTACAGCGTTTCCTTGTGAAGCCGGTTTTTGTGTGTGTCTGTGTAGGGGGTGGTTTGTAGATTTTTTCATTTTATATTTTAGTTATGCTGGAGATTGGGCTCAGGGCCTGCACACTGAGTTACATCCCTAGTCTTTCAAGGCTTTGTCGAGCTGCCCAGGCTAGACTCAAACATCCTCCTGCCTCAGCCTCCCAGAGTGCTTGCATTATAGGCACGTGCCACCCCTCAGAGCCAACCTGTGCCACCGCGCCCAACGAGATGCTCTTTTAGACTCCTTTTGCTGAACTTTCAGGGTACTGCCTGTTTATTTTCGCCCCGCCTCCCTGGAATAGATGAGACAGCATCAGGAGACACAGGTTCAAATCCCGCCTCTGCCCCTCATGGGCTGTGCTACTTACTTAAATTGTCTGCAAGGCTGGGGGTGCCGCTGAGTGGCAGGCCGTTTGCCCTCGCTGGGGCCCAGCTTCCCGCCCCAGCACTGCACGCAAGGCTTATTTGTGTCGCATACTTCTTTTCGCATGGGGATTGTCGTGGGGACTAAAGTGTTTACGTGGAGATCAGGGGAGGACGCCCCCCAAACCTGTTGCTGGGGTCTTTCCCATTCTCCAAAGCAAAGGTCTCGAACCTCCCGCAGCCTCTTCTACTTCTGAAGGCTGCCACGTTCCCCTCCTGCCACGCTCTACGGGAGAGGAAGAGTCAGAGAGGCAGGTATACTAGCTGTGCTCAGAATGTACGGTGAGTGACCCTGGCCCGGTGGCACAGGCCTGTGATGCCAACACACTCGGAGGCTGAGGCAGGAGGACTGCAAGTTCAAGCCCAGCCCGGGCAACTTACCAAGACCCTGTCTCAAAATCACAATTAAAATGGGCTGGGAAGGGGGCCCAGCTCGATCCCCAGATCCACAAAGGAAATAAAAACAAAACACGCCGTGAAAGTTTAAATTTTAAGAATTTATTTCAGGGGCTGGAGGAATGGCACCGTGGTTAAAGTCCTTGCCTTGCAAGTGTAAGGCCCTGAGTTCGATTCCCCAGTACCACATAGAGCTGGGCCTGGTGGTACACACTTGTAATCCCTGCGCTCGGCAGGCTGAGGCAGGCGGATTGTCCTGAATCCAAGACCAGCTTGGGCTACACCAGTGAGTTCAGGACCAGCCTGGGCTAGACAGGCAGGCAAAGAGAGAGAGAGAGCGCGACTTAGTAAGGATGCATCGCCCTTAACTCCCTCTCTTCAAACACGCTTCCGAAGCCACTCCTGAGTGTGTTCGTGGCCCTGTCATGGCTGCCTCAATGTCCTAAGTCGAGTCAACTGTTGCCCTTTCGCGGCCATGCCTTGGGGGAGAAGCCAGGGTCGCGGGGCCAGATCTGGTCCAGCGATGCAGGTCCTCACCTCCCTGCCTGCCTTCCCGAGGGTGGCGCCGGGCGGCAACTTTCATCAGTTTTGATCTCACCTCAGGAAGGAGGATCTCAGAGCTGCTTCGGAACGTGGCAAGGACCACGGGAGGCAGGATTCTGTGACGATGCATTTTTTATTATTGTTATAATCGAGCATTCGCCCTTCATCGTGGTCACATCTCGCACCTGCCTCGGTGTCCCTCCACATCCCAGCACCCCCGGATGCCGGAGGACGGCCTCTTGTCAACCATCCTCCAGGGGACGTTTACCCCACGTGCCATCCACGGGTCACGTGTCACCCTCGTCATGACATCATCTCTACCTTCTGCTTGCTTGCTCACCTGCTGGGAATGACTCGGGCTCCCCCAGAACTGCGGTCGCAGAATCTGTGAGAAGACCCTCCTCGCTAAATCTAGGGGTCCCTTTTCAGTCCTGTCTTACTTCATGGTTGAGACAGCACACCTGACGACCTCAACTGAAAGGAGGAAACACTTATTCCAGCTCAGTTTCAGAACACCCCACACCGGCCACTCATGGGCGCTGGCACAGGTGGAGGAGAATGGGTCGGAAGGGAGGGCCGGCGGGCAGAGCCACCTTCCAGGTCCTGCCCCACGGCCGCCCCCTTCCCTGGCCAGGCCCCCCTGAACAGCGCAGAGTTATCCCACTACGTCCAGATACGCAGGCTCTGGGGACACTCCAGATCCAAGCCAGGGCAGTCTTTATAATCCTCGCTACTCTCGCCTTGGGCTGCAGACTCCCCGAGGGTGGGTGTCTCCCTCTGCCTCCCTCTGCCTCCCCTCCCTCTCTGGATACTGGGCGTGGGCATCCGTGCCAGCGCCTTTGCTGAGCTTGGTCCAGGCACCTGCGAACATCTGGGATGCGGCCGCCGCTCCCCGTGGGGAAGCCTTCCTGGTTCTCTCTCTGGCTGGCCGGTTCCGTGGGTCTCCTCCGTGTCCCCGTAGACATGGCCTCCTCGGGCCGTCCATGTGGCAGGCTGTGGAGCCCTGGAGATGCCCCCCTACAACCACCAGCTTGTTCCTCGCTTGCCGGGTGCAATACCCCAGCCAGGTGGTTGATAAACACTTGCTGGAAAGTGGGGATGGAGAGGAAATGCCGTGCAGAGCCGCAACCTGCCTGGCTCCACCCCCAGCGCCTCTGATTCCAGGGTCTGGGCTGATGCCAAGACACCTGCCCAGGGACCACCCAGGAAGAACCGTGGCTGGGCCTGGTGCGTGCAGCCCCGGGGTTCCCCGCAGCACCCTACGAGGCGCAGGCGCTGGAGCCGGGCCTGGGCAACTTAGTGACTTGGCGAGACTTTGTCTCAAAGTCAAAAACAATAATAAAAAAAAAGGGCTGGGGTTGTGGCTGAGTGGATCGTTAGTACTCGCCAAAAAACAAAGCCCTCGGGTTCATCCAGACTAAAGCAGCCTTGGGGACGAGGAAGCTGACAGACATTTTTGGAGGCACATCCCTTTCCGGTAGCTCGATCTCACTGCCTCCTGCCCTGGAGGCTTTCCTGAGACTTTCCCTGTTCCCAGGGACTAGGTGGGCGCTAAGGTAACCACAGCACACGTCCCCATTGGGGCTCAAAGCAGCACCTGGTGCTGCTCCCCGCTCATTAAGGGTTGCCAGGCAACGGAACAAAGGTGAGGCTGAGGCTGGGATTAGCAATTGGCAGGGAACTGAGAGGCAACCGCGGAGTCAGCGGAGGTGGAGGTCTCAGGAGAGGACCCTGGGGCCCATCTGGGCACGAGGGGGACCAGTGTTACCTGTAGCACGCCTCCTAACAGGGCTGGGGTTATTTTTCTCAGAAGACCCACTGAGAATCCGCGAGGGACATTTCTCTTTATTTTTCAAATTTGTTTTTGTGGTCCTGAGGGTTGAGCTCAGGGCTCCGGGCCTTCACCTCGAGCCACATTCCCAGCTAATTTTTATTTCTGAATTTGAGACGAGGTCTCACTAAATTGTCCAGGCTGGGCTTGAACTCGGGGAACCTCCCACCTCAGCTTTCCAGAGTGCTGGCACCAACAGGCCCAGGAGGGGGCACTGCTTAGTAAATTACAGGTGGGCTTACCCACTACCTTTTGAAAACAAGATGTATTCGTTACTATACAAGATCCATTCACATTTCAAAATGTAAAAAGTACAGAAAAGCATATAATTCCACATCCCCTGAAGGAAACTGTCGACGGGTTTGGTATTCATTCTTCCAGAAAAAAATGAGAATATCCCGTTATCTACTTGTGGTGCGATATAACTAAATATTAAACTGCCTATAGAGGCCACGTCTTCATGGGCACTTACCTGCATGCTTTTACTCAGTGGTCACTGAGATCTGTGGCGTGGCTGTCCCACAGTGTATTTTGCTATTACGTGCAGAGCCCTGAGAACAGCCTCATGGGTATCTGTGTCCACACACTGGGGAAGTCGGCTGACAGAACTTGAGGGAGTTCGTCCTTACCGCTGAGCTACGGGTTGAGGGTTTCTACCTTGGTGGCTGTGTAACTTCCGGCGAGAATATGCGAACACCTGTCACCACACATCTCCCAACTCTGACCGTTCCTGTTCCTTCCCACTTCTACACATCCTATTTTCTTTTTCATTCTTTAGAGCAATTTCTTGTGCCTGTGTATTTGTCTGGAATTCGCCGGTTTAACATTTTTTGTCCATCTCCTTTTTCCTTCAAGTGTTTTTTTCTTTGAGACAGGGTCTTGCTCTATAGTCCAGGCTGGTCCTGAACTCACTATGCAGCCTGGGCTGGCCTTGGACTCACTCCTGCCTCAGCCTCCTGAGTGCTGGGATTGCAGATGGACAGCAGCAAGCCTGGCTGTGTTCATCTTTCTACAGGGCTGGCTCACCTATTTTTTTTTAACTGAAGGAAAGCTATACGTATCGTTATTAATACTTTCTCAGAGTCCCCATCCACCCCATACCATATGCACTTTTCTTTCTGGTGGTGGTGCTGGTGGTGGTACTGGGGACGGAGCCCAGGAACGTCACACTGGGCTTTACCCCCTAGCCCATTTTTAGTACTGGTTTTGAGACAGTGTCACCAAGTTGCTAAGTTGCCCGGGCTGGGCTTGAATTTGGGAACCTCCTGCCTCAGCCTGCCGGAGTCATGGGATTCCACGCCTGTGCCCCCAGTTCCCGCTTGGTTCTTAATGTGTATGGTTAGATCTATAGGTGTTTTTGGAAGTTGCTTATTTCCTTCTTAAAAAATTGTGATTCTATTGCTTGCATAGGCTTTCTGTTTGCCTCATGGTCCACACGAGGCAGGAGCAAAGGAAGGCATGAAGCAAAGGAGCCAGGGAAGGGTTTCGGGGCACAGACCACAGCCACCTTCATCAGGCCCATTCCCTTCCTAGCAGACACAAAGGGGCTGACCAAGGAGTAGCTCTCAAATTTCACCTTAGTGTAGGAATCACACAGAATGCCTAACAGAAGTGAAACTCCATTGGTGGTCCAGGGCCGAGAATGTGCATTTGGACCAGCTGCTCCCGGGTGGGCGAGGCCTGTGGGCCAGGAGTAGCCAGGCTTTGCATCCTGACGCGTGGAGAACACCGGGCAGCTCAGGGGCCACTCACTGCGCTTAAATACCATTTGTTTGAACATTCCCTCTCATCCCCCCATCCCCACTTCACTGCACTAGACACTGCACCGGGGCCTCTGCACTAAGCTCCCTCCGCAGGCCTGACTAAGTCACCAGGCTGTGCTCACAACTGTGATCCTTCTGCCTCAGCCGCCCCGAGCGTCGGGATTGTGGTCATTTACCCCAGACCCCCTTCAAGCAGGAAAAAACCTTAACTTCTTTTTCTGGAAATTAGGAGACAGCCACTCATTTTAAAAAAGAAAAATGAGTCCGTTTTCATGGAGTGCCAACCCTCCACGTCACAGTGTTTTAGAATATACGGCTACAGATTTTTTAAAGGCGAGTACACAAGTATAAAACGCTCACTTTCTGAGGCCTTGCTGGGCTGGGTAAAATTGAGGTGAAAGAGTAATTGGACTTTTGGGCAGAAATATTCTGGCCCTGCCCGGGCCAGCTTCCCTCCCTGGGTGTCATAAAGGGGCTTCCATTATTTTTTGAGAAAGAAGAGCGGTGGCCTAGGTGCCCCCCCAAATCGTAACCCAGCGCGTCCCGTAAGAGGCAAGGGGGTCTGGCGGGGGCCGCAGAGGTGGGTCCTCACAGCGGGGCTCTGGACAGCTGGTTCTCACGGTGGCTTCCACACAGTTGGTTTGCATACATTAAACTTTCCTGGCTTCGTCCTCTGACTGCAGAATGGAGATGGTAAGAGAGGCTTATCTCCCCAGGATGATAATGGAATAAAACATTTCCCAGAGGGGTCTCAGACCATCTCGAGTGACGGTGATGTCATCGATCTCTTAAGCCTAAGTGTTCGAGCAGCTTTCTGCGAACTGCAAAATAAATCACGGTGTAAGAGGCCGTGGACATTTTCAGGGTGTCCCGAAGTCAGGCAGCAGAGCACCCCAAGTCAGACGCAGCGCTGTGACGGCACCTGGGCCTATGCTGGATCACAGGGGCAGCCAGGGCAAGGGTGGCCGGGAACACCCACTGCCCCGCGGCGTGGGGAGAGAGACCAGCCCCAGGGGAGGGTGGACTAGCTCGGTTTCTTGAGACAATCTTCGTGAGATGTAAATTGTTCTTTCTCCGGAACTTAAGAGCCAAGAACCTACCTAAGTTTCACAACTTGAAAGACGAGAGCGAAGACCTCGAAGCCTTGGCTTGCTCCCCGTATCACCCGTTTCCCCCTCAAGGGCAAAGCGGAGGTGCTTACGGGTGGACGGGATTTGAGCCAGAAGGCAGGTGTACTAGCTGTGCTCTAAAGGTCCAGTGAATGACCCGGGCCTGGCGGCAGGTGACTTGGGCCAATTGCTGCACACTCTGGAAGCCTCAGTTTCCCCATCTGGATTAGTGACGGCACCTTCCACGAAGCAGAGTATCAGTGATAAGCGGGCTGCTGCCCAGGGTTGGCAGCGGTTAGAGCCCAGCGCCCAGTGGGAATTTCCCATTTCTTCCCAGGTCTCCTATGACCTTGCAGTTGTCAAGACGCTTGTCAACCAACAGGGGGGGACGAGGCCCGTCCCCATCGTGTCACCCACATGTCCCCAGGCCGCTCAGGGACTCACTATTCGGGCTGTGTCTAGCGGAGCCGGCAGCGGGTACAGGCAGGACTGGGTGTGGGGCTGGCACAGAGAGCCTAATTAATGCTGGGCTAGCTCAACACAGGCGCTCTGCGAACGGAAACAGGCGGCCATGCACAGGCTCGGGCCCTGTGACCCGCGGCGGGGACAATCGCCGCCACGGCACTTCCAGCCGGGCATCGAGCCGCCCGGCCTCGCCCGCGTCCCCGACCTCACCGGATCACCCCACCCCGGGCTCCTCCCGGCCAACTCCCCGCGGCGCCAGGCCGGATCACCTTCCAAGTCGTCCGCCCATAAACGCTGGCCTCGCTCCGGAGCGCTGAGTTCACCCCATAAACTCGGCTAATGCTTACCACATGCGGCCGAGCGTCCGCGCCGCCCCCTCCCCACGCCCACGCCCGCGGCTCCCTCGATGCCCGGCAGCGCCCCTCGTCCGCGCCCTCCACGGCCGAGCGTGACCTTGGACGCCTCCCCAGCGCCGCGTCCGCTCCTCCCCGCGGGCGGCGGGGCTGGCGCGCGGACTGAACACGCGATCGCGCGTTTCTGGCTGGCCCACGCTGCCCCTCGGCACCTGCACTCGCCCCAAGACCCAGCGGCGGGCGGACGCGGGGCGGCTCCCCGCGCGCCGGAGCGGCCGCGCCCCTCGCCCGGCCCGCCGCACCTGCGCCCTCCGCGCCCGGCCGGCCCGCCGCGCGGGGCTGGGGGCGGCTCCTCCCCGTGGGCGCACGCCGGCCGCGGAGCCCGCCCCGGGAGCGCGTGGCGAGACGGCGCGCCTGCAGCCCCGCGGCGGGTCCCTAGGGGGCGCAGCCGGCGCGGGAAGCCGCGGGAGCCGAGCGGCCGCGGGCCGGCGCGAAATTGCAGGCGGGCGGGCGCGGCGAGTTTGAAAACAAGCGAGCGGCCGCGGGGGCGTGTCCGGGCGCGGCGCTGGCCAATGGGCGGCGGGCGGCGCGCGGCGGGCGGCGCGTGCGGCCGGACCGGGGATGGGGCGCGGCGGCCGCGGCCAGCGCCGGCGCGCGGGCGGGCGCACTTGCTCCGCGGCGCGGCGGCGGGCGGGGGCGGAGGCGGCTGCTGGCGCCCGCGGACCCGGGCGGCCGCGCGGCGGGGCGAGGCCGCGGGCCGGCGCGCGTCTCCTCGGGGCAACTTCCCCGCGCCGCGCCTCCTCCGGGCCCGGCGCCGCCCCTCGGCCGGGCGCGCTCCCGCGAGGGAAGCAGGGCGGCCGGCCGCCGCGTCTCCTCGCCCGGGGTCCCGCGGCGCCGGCGGCGGCGACGGCGACTCGGCATGGCCCGCGACGGAGCAGGCGGCGGCGGGGCGGCCCCGCGGCGCGCGGGCGCGGGGTGGCCGCGGGGGCGCCCGCCCGCCGGAGAGCCCGCGCCCCCCGCCCGGGCCGCGAAGTTCCGCCCGGGCCGCCGCGGCTGGTGGGCGCTCCTGGCGCTCCGGCTGCACTTGCTCGGGGCGCTGGCGCAAGGTGGGTGCGCGCGGGCGGGGCGCTGCGCGGGGCGGGCTCGGTCCCGGGGGCTGCCCGAGGCGGCTAGCGGCCGTGGGCGCCACCCGAGGCGGGCCCCGGTGGTGGGTGCTGCCCGGCCGGGCCCCGGTGGTGGGTGCTGCCCGGCCGGGCCCCGGTGGTGGGTGCTGCCCGATCGGGCCCCGGTGGTGGGGTGCTGTCTGAGGCGGGCTCGGTTTGTAGGGTTCCGACGAGGTGGGCTTGGTTTATGGGGTGCTGCCTGGGATTTGCTCGGTTTCCGAGGTGCTCCTGCCTGAGGCGGGTTCCGGGGTTGTGGGTCGCCATCGTCGGTGGGTTCCTGATCTGTGGGCGCCGCCTCCGTGGGCTCCGGTGGCGGGGCGCCGCCTCGGGGGTGCAGCGTCGCGAAGTTTGACCCCGCGCGAGCTGCCGGGGGCCCCGGCGTCTGTCGCGCCGCGACCGGCCGGATCTGCGGATCCCCGGGGCTGGAGGCCACCGAGGGCTGATGCGGCGAGCCTCGGAGTCCGCGCAGGGCCCCGGGGCCGGGAAACTGAGCCACGCGGGGAGGGGATCCTGCGTGTTCCCTTGTATTTTTGTTTTTAAGCGGAGCCGTGTCAAAAGAAGAAAGCCTTTAAAGTTGAGACTTCTTTCCTTCTTGGCTCCTTGGGTCCCTCTCCCCCCTCTCCCTAAGAGGAGCGCCCGAGCCCGGCCCTTTGCGCGGCCCGTGTGGCTCTGCCCCTTGCACCGCGGGCGCCTTGACGCTGACGGCCACAGAGCAAGTGTCAGCCCCCGCGAGCCGCCCCGTCCACCTCTCCCGGGGCCCGTGCTGCTCGCTCCCCGACTGCCGGCGCCCGACCCCCAGTGGGTGCCCTGCGGTCGCTGGAGCAAAACTTCGGGGGCCCCAGCGCCGGCTTTGTTTTCCTCCCTCTGTCGACATCTGTTTAGAATGCCGCGGTGGTCGCTAAAGTAGGCGGAGAGGGTCTGCTGGTTGCAAATGGCCTTTTGAAAAGCGAGATGGAATCTCTCCGGAAAGAGCCGGGGTCCGTGCCCCCTCCCGCCCGCGGCGCACCCCTGTCGGCGCCGGCGGAGTTGGGGTGGGAGGCGAGAGGCAGACCTCAGCGTGCTCACGTGCTCTTCTGCTGGGGGCTTGGAAACCGACAAGCGAACCTCCTCCGCTCTGGCATCTGTAGAAAAATGTACCCATCTGCTAGAATGTGACTGCTCCGGTAAGGAGGTTCAGGAGAGGTGGGGCCGTGTAACGTACGTAGCTGTACTCTGCGCCGCTGAAGGTGATTTATGTGTGGACACGTGTGGTGATTCACATGTGATGATATTGGACAGTCCTGAACTCAAAATTATCAGATAGCATAACAAAACTAATAACTTTTAAATTATTGCCTATCTGTTGTCTGAATTGTCCTCCGTCTCCTCGGTCTTTCCAGATGCCTCTCGCGCTTTGCTAGGTGAAAACACGTCACCCTGTTTCTGCTCAATTTAACCCCCTGTTCGTAGTAAAATGTCCACTTATTGTGCTTCTTTTCTGTGTGTAATGAGTTGGTCTGGCAGAAAGATCATTTATTAAGTTGTTCTGTAGAATGGAATCTGCAGATTGGCAGAGAAGCCAGCTCAGGCAAGGAAATCTGAATCACTTAGCATGACCTTTAAAATAGAAATGGTGCTTATTAAGTTCCTTTTTTCCCTAAAAAATTGACATTCAGTAAAATTTGTATGTTTATACATCTGAAGATTTATATACAGGTTTTAGTGGCAAGGGAAAAAAACATCTGCCAGGTGGCAGTGTGTTGAGGTGTATAATATGGGGTCAATTTTTTTTTAGTTGCACTTGTAAGCCTGTGTAAAGTGTTACTTTTTTCAACTGAAGTATTGAGGAAAATCTTTAATTTTTAAAAAGAGCTACTAATGTTATAGCCGAACTTTGTCGGGGAGGAATATTTTATTCCTTGTTGCCAATAAAAACATTGGCACCTGTTTTACATTTATATGGCTTATGAAAGTGTACAGATCTTTTAGTGTAAGATTTCAAATAGCTTGTCACAAATTTTAAATTCATTGACAGGTTTCTGTTCTCTGTGCTCTGTGAAATGTGTAATATATCCATCATTTTTTATATCATATTGAAAATTCATATTACAGAGGAGATGTCACCATTTGACAAAAGCTCATGTATCTTGAAAATGAAAATTCTGGTGCTGCTACAGAGATTTCTGATGGGATGATGAGTTGGTCATACGTGCAGGAATACAGTCTCTTGAATCTTGTCAGATAAAATGTAACATTCTAAATAGAATAGTTAAACCACTAAGTTGGAACTGTTAGTGAGGGATTATTGCTGTGTAGCTAAGTGAAGCGCTTCCTAATTTCTGTAAGTGTTTTCCTGCTGCTTCATGTGGGTAGGCGCGGTCATGATCTTCTGGGATAAGGCAAGGGTGACATTGTTTGGTAAGAGTCACATATGTATCAGAGAAGGTAGGAGCCTGGGTGTGCATTTTCTTTTCTTTCTTCCTTAGTTTTTTTGAGACAGGGTCATGCTCTGCAGCTGAGGCTGATCATGCTGGCCTTGGACTCAGGACAGTCTCCCTGCCCCTTAGCCTCCTGAGTATTGGGATTACAGGCGTGTGCCACCATGCCTGGCTTTATGTGGTGCTGGGGAATAGAACTCAGGGCCTTGCGCTTGCAAGGCAAGAAAGGGCTTTAATCATTGCGCCATTCCTCCAGCCCCTGGATGTGTAATTGACTCTTATGTAAGACACTAGTTTTGGACCTGACAAATGTGACTGTAGTATATACCGGAGAGTTTCTTCTTTCTTCAGGGTGCTAAGAATTCCTGTTGTATCTCTGCTTACTGGTGTGTGCTTAATTGTTCCTGACATCTCTGGATTCCTCCAGAGCCAAGTCTGTAATTCTGAAAGGCAGATGGCAAGTCTTGCTTTCCTTATCCTGTCCACAAGGGTTCAGATACGAGCAGTTCGGAAAGGTGACCCCTCGGGCGCAAAGGCAACACCACAAATGGCCCCTGTGTGAAGTCTGCGGTGCCTCTTTAGCTCTGCCGCGGGTCCTGACTCCTTCCGTCCTGCTCATTATACCCTGGAAGTTGAGCTTGTATTTGTTGGGCCTAGGGGACAAGGAGTACCTTGAGCTATTCCCAGTCCACGGTTTCTCATGGGGAGTTGTTTCCACTCACCTTGACCAGGGGCTCGCAAAGGTTGCCTAGTCTCAGATCACCCGGGGTAATCCGTAAAGCTCCGGAGGACCAGTCCCTTTTTGCCGAGGGCTGGGGCTTTCTCTCCAGGTGCTTCTTACGGACCCTAGCGTTTGGGAACCATTCGCTTACATTATTTTTTCTCTTCTCACTTCCAAGTCCTCTGAAGACTTCTGAAAACACTCAAGCCGGCGTTTCTTAAACTTGGTTGGGTGGGTGTTGGAACTCTTCCTGTACCTCCTCTGGAGGGGGCTTTAAGCAATGCTGATCTTACTTTCAGAATTTGTTTTAATAGACTTGAGGTTGACCTGAAGTGTGACCTTTGCTTCAGGCTATTGAAATTCTCCAGGGAGTTATGAGTTCAGCTAAGTTTGAGTGCCAGGGCTGTGGCCCTTTCAAATGAGATTGCTTGAATCCATTTCCCTTTTAATTTGTCCTTAGCCTGTGGTCCTCTCCCAGGCTGTGAATTTCAGGGACTTCTGAATCTGGAGCCTGACTCAGTTGTGTGTGAACCAGGTTCATGATTTTGAATTTTATAATCATTTTTTAGTCACGTGTTCTGTTTGTTTCTACTGAAATCGTGGAACTCCCGCGTCGTGCTATCTGAGATGTGCATCAGAATTAACTGCTGACATCTGACAGGCACAGTCACCTGGCTCCATCTCGGACCTGCTGCTCTTAGACACATGCATTTTAAAAAGGTGTGTAAGTAATTCTTGTGTTTTTGTTGGGTCTCTGTCCTTGGGTTGACTCATCAGATAATCTCACCCAGTTTCCCTTCACACTCTTCTTGTGATCTACACAGCTTTTCTCCAGTCATTTCCAAACCATGATAAAGGTCTGCTAATTAGGCCTTTGCGCTCTTTTTGGCTTTTTGGTAGAAAAAGTTACAAAAGAGTGTTGATTTGGGTCAGCATGGATATGGCTTTCTTTGGAGCCGTCGTTGCTTCCCATGAAACCGAGAAGTTCTCTCTGTTTCTCAGAACCTTTCTTTCTCCCCTAATGACTTTGTAGTTCGAGTCCCAACGGAACTTGGGTTCCAGTCCGCCTCGCTTCACCAGAGTCCTAAATTCTCAGACACGGACTGAGTTACATCTGTAAGACCACTGCATATTCAACCGATAGCAGCTCGTCACTTGGTTGGTAAACTTATTGAGAATCTCGCACCGGGCAGTTCTTACCCTCTTGCTCTCTCTCTTTGTAGCCCCCTGTAGCTCTCCTCGGTGACCCCGTACATGCCAGATGCCAAGGGCTCATTCTTCAAGACAGCGCAGAGGCAGCCAGGCAGTGTTTTTCTCATTTTCCTTGGTGAGGAATCTGAGGCACTGAGATGTTAGCTAATTTGTCCAAGATGCGTTGCGAGTGTCTGTCACGTAGCCTCTGCCTTTGTGAGGGTGGGGAGTGGGGAACGCCCTGGTTCATATGGTAGGAAAAGTGGGGGTTGTGTTTGAATACTTTATTGAGCTACCTGGCTTCGGATTTCAGGTTTATTAGCCTTACAGTGATAATTGAAAGACAATAAAAATTGCGTTAGATAATTTGGAAGATAGAAAAATGCACATGGCTCCTCTCCTAGCAAAATGGATGTCACTGTGGTGTATCCCTCCCTTCTTATTTTTAGATTTTTTTTTTTTTTTTGAGACTGGGTCTTGCCCTGTTAGTCCACGCTGATCCTGAATTCACTTTGTAGCCCATTTTGGACTTGACCTCTCAGCAATCCTTTTGCCTCAGCCTCCCGAGGGGTGGGATTTCAGGCATGTGCCATCACACTTAGCTTATATAGCGCAGGGCAATCGAACTTTGGGCCTTTCTCTTGCTAGGAAGCTTGTTAACTGCTGAGCTATGCCTCCAGCCCTCCCATTTTTAATTCATAACATAACTTGGATTCGAGCTGGTAGTGGGTCATGGCATTCGGTATGCATGGGTTTGACACTCCCTTAATGGACTGATAGCAGTGACCCAACTATTCCTTTTGGAACACGTGAAAGATTATTTTTATCTGTGCTTCAGTGCATGAGATAAGGCAGGAGGACTGCCGTGGGTCCCAACCGGCCTCGGCTTCGGAGTGGGACCCTGTCTCAAAAAGGAAAAAAAAAAAAAAAAGAGCTTGCAAGGTGCAGATCTTTTATTACTTCACATTAGTACATACGCTTTATCTAACAGTAGTTAAGTTGGGTCCCTCACAGGAGCTATATCTGGCCAAGAGGTTTCCTGAACTCTCCGATACCGGGTAGAGCCAAGTAGAAGGCTGCAAGTTGGTCTTGTGATTAGGTGATGTAAGACAAGATGATACCGTTGGATTCTGTCTCCACGTTGCCTTTACATCTGTGAGTTAAGAGTCCTTGCGTTGTTTTGTTGCTGGCTGGGCTCGATGTTGGAGGAGGCCGGGGTCTGCAGCCGTTCGTGTGTTTCTGCCTGCTCTCTGCCAGCCCCCTGGGTGTCCCCTCGTCAGAGGCCGCTTGTGTTGGCTGACTGGAACTGGACATCAAATAGGCGGCGTATGAGTAGGAAAACATAGAAGATGGCTGTGGACTGTGCCAAGGCTTGGATTTTTCTAAGAGGCAAAGAAAGTGATAGTTGTGGTGGAGTGGACCCTTCTCTTCTATGTTACGCGTGGAAGCCTGCATCCAGCTGAGGATTGGGAAAGGACGCAGATGGAAAAATACAGTATGAAGAGGGGTGAGAAGGGCTGCAAGCCCTGCACAGCCGTTTCAGCGCCTGCTGGCGCGAGAAAACCCCAGCACTACGTAAGCTGGGTGTGGTCACACACACCTGGAAACCCAGCAGTGGGGAGGCCGAGGCCGGAGGATTGCCATGACCTTGAGGCCAGCCTGGGCTGCACAGTGAGTTCAGGACCAGCCTGGACTACAGAGCCCCTGTAGAGAGAGTTATTTAAGAAGAAGATAAGAAATGGATGCAAGTTTTGTTATTTGTTTAAAAACTCCTAGTTGGCAATAATTCATTTTTTGTTTTCAAAGAGGATGATTTTATTTTAAAGACAAGGCCAGAGGGTTAAAAGCTTCTGCTAACTGGAAGGGGTCTCAGAGAGGGTTGCCCACAACAATTCATTTTAACCTAATGTAGTTGAGCATTTAAATTCATGTACTGTCCTTTATTGTAATTAATTTGACTTCATCATTTCCATGAGGCATTTTCTTACAGTCCTCCCTAAGTCTGTGTATCTTTTAGTAAAAAGGGCGTGTGCATCTGTACCCATAGTCCTGAGGCAGAGTGTGCTTGGTCACTTAGGACTGTGAGCAGGGCACCTCCTTCCGTCCATTGGCTCGTGGGAAGTACACCACTGCTCCTTCAGTGAATACCTGACCTGCGGACCTCTGTCGTAGCTTGACAGATAACCTGCTAGTTATTGGTCCTGCACCTGAGACCTGTTCTGGAGAAATTATTAGTTTTACAACTCATCTTGTTAACACTATTTTTACTGTCCCCAAACATAAAAATAAATACCATGGAACGTTGCCTTGGGAAACCCTTATTTGAGCATTTGCCATTCTGTCTGCACGGTTTGGCGTTCAGACAGGCAGCTTTAAAGCCAGAGACTCATCACAGCAGCCAGGACCCAATTTCCTGTGGGTATTGTGGGCATGAGAATCCTTTCTTTTTTTTCCTAAAAACTTTCCTAGAAACACGGACGTGGCACATGGAAGAGGCCTTGGTCTAAGTGTTGACAGCCCAGGCTTTTTTCTTGTTCTGAAACTCCTTTGCAGTATGTGCAAGTCTGCTGGCCTCTGAGGGTCTGCTTCCTCACCTACGAAGGCGGACTTAGACTAGATGTTCAGCGCCGTTCTGCTCTGATTCTCTGATCTTCTGGCTGTTCCGTCCTTCCCGCCCTTCTCCAGATTCTCTAAGCGTGTCTTCTGTCTGGGGATCTGCAGCTGCTTACGTCTTAGCTCTCGGGAGCTACTTCACTTTACTTTTGCCAGGGTATTTACAATGTGGAAGACGCCTGAGATGCGATATGGTATTTCTCCTTAGGTGCTGCCGCCTAACCGTGATGTATTTGCTCTAGCCTGAGAGTGGTTCGTGCTCAAAATTTTAGGTTCTGTAAAACAAATTAGTGCCGTAATTTATCAGTGTAAAACCAAAGTTTGGAGACATGAATTTTCTTAATATAGGAGATGCTTATTTATCTGAGTGGCTAGAAGAAGAAAGGGCAAGACTAATCAAAATCAACTAGAGGCGGTGAATGTGGTGCAAAATCCCAACAGAAATGAACTGCGGATGGCTCCGAGGATGTTCGTGTTTACTGGACAGTGACCATTAGTGATTAAAGAGATGAGTACATGCTGTCTGTTGGTATTTCTCTGCTCAACCTGATGTTATACTGGCTTAATTGTCCTCATTAGGGATTGTTAGTAAATCTGAGGGTCTTTAAAATTAACACAAGAATTATTTTTTGACTTTAGCAGGCTTAATTGGGGTTTTTCTTGATGCACAATGTCTAAAGTTAGCAGCTATCAATGAAAAAATCCAATTTCTTGACAACTGACATGTCAGTCGAGTGAATCTCTTAATTTACTGATTTTTGGAGATTATCTTGTTGAAAATGAACTAAGACTATAGTTTCAGTAGTGTTTTTGGCTTCACTGTTTTGACCTTTAATTGCTATTTTTATATTGATAAGGTCTGTCTTTGGAAATACAGGCTTTGGAGAATGGGCCGGAGCCTGGAGCTGATTATTACAAAGACAAAACTAACGTTTGGTGTAATGTTTAGTTGTCTTTTCTTCCTTCTAGGACCCTCCTCTGCATCCCAGATCTGGTTTTTTACCGTGAGATGGCTAACGGTCTTTCCAGAAATAGGGGAAGTGAGCAGAGAATGATGCTGGGGACTTGGGAAGAGCTGGGGTACACAGCGCATTCCAGTCCTTGCCTCTGTTCACGGTGATTGGTGGCAGGAATTTTGGCAGCCTGTGTTAGTTAGAAATATATTTCAGGTTTTGGTTAAAGAAGGTTTTTGTATGACCTAGGTCAGTGTGATCATCTATGGTAATTTTGTGTGCATCTGTGATTTTCTCTTGAGGGACAGCCTGTTTTCAAAGTGAAGAGCGTTTGATCTTGACTTCTCTCTGGGTGTTAGGAATGATGCAAAAAGGACAAGAGATTTTGATTTAGTGTGACCTACCCCTTGCGCACAGCGGATGTCAGCATAGATTTTATACAAGAACCACCAGATGGCAACAGAAAAAGTCTTTATATAGGATGTATTCTGTGGTTTCCACAGCTATTTTTTTCTCCCAGGGTACACCACTTTTCAGTATACCAGTGTTGTGCATGATATTTTTGGCTAAGAGGATGGTGAGTTTATTGTACCTGACAATGTAAGATCCCAGTCCGGAAATAGAACAGTGGTATAGTGTTACTAGCAGAGGATTTTATTTACGTGAGCAAATGTATGACCTATTCCCAAAGGGAATGGGTTTCCAGGGATGTAACTTCATCATTTATATTGTGTAGTCATGTTTCTACATCTGCTTTTTATCTAGTCAGCATTTATTTGGCTCTTAGAGTAAGCTGTGAGAATTTGTGCAACACAGAAAGCAGCATGGTGCTCGTCCTAGAGCATTCTGGGTAATACCTATAAAAGGAGAGAGTGCCCAAGTTTGCAAACATTGAGCATATGTATGTATTTGCTGGCCAAAGATATTTTTAACTTTAAGTAGAATTTGGTTCATTTTCACCTTGTCAGCATTGTCTCTTTTTTAAAAGTGTGTCATCCTGACTTTTGTCAAGTCTTGCGGTTGGCTAAGTTTCCCAGGTGCGAGCTAGAAACTCAGTCTGGATTATTGAAAGGTGGGAAAAAGGACCTTATTAGAGGACCCCTGGGTATCACAGTGCAGCAAGAAGGATGCCGTGAAACTTGTCACCTGGAGGACTCGGCGCCACCTCGGGAGTCAGGAGAGCCATGTGCTCGAGTGCTCGAGGCCTTGGGTTTGGTCCCCAGTGCCACAGAAGCCCTTTCGGGTATCGCCTTTCCCTTTCTTTCTTTCCTATTTCTTACTGTGCTTCCGTGTTGGTGTCATTCTTGACCCACTGAACGTTGCTCTCGCTGTGGCCGGATCCGAGCTGTCACTGACGTGGGCTTTCCCCTTAACTTCAGATCCTACAGTAAAAATTGATTGAAGATTTTGATCCTGAGTCGAAAATTGGTGAACTGATCACATTCATATTTGAAAGTCCTTGCGGTGGGGGTGGGGCACCTTGCTTTTGTTGCTGCGCTGAGAATGGGTGGGAATGGCTGTGGACGCTGGGCCTCGCAGAAGGGGCAGAAGGGCAGGGCGTGGGGCTGAGCCCGTGGGCTTGGAGCTGGGAGCATGGAGAGGCGGTGCGGAGGGAGATTGTGAGGCAACAAGTGGACAGGATTTGGTAAGTGGTTGGATATGGAGGGCGAGTGAGGTGGTGTCAGAGGTGGTGTCCAGGTTTCTGGCTTGCGTGGGTAGTTGGTTAGTGCAGTGATTCACTTGACAGGCAGGACTGCCTTTGGCTACGGGATGGCAGTTTGGTCATGATTCTGGTTCTGAATGTATCAGTGCAAGATGCGAAGATACGTTTTTCTTTTTCTTTCTGCATTGGGGATTGAGGCTAGGGCTTTCACATTGAGCTAAATCCATACAGGGTCTTAGTAAATTGCCTAAGTGGGACCCAAACTTGTGATCCGCCTGCCTGATCTGCCCACGATGCCCATCGGGTGTGAGATACTCTTGAGACATCCTGCTATAGTTAAGCACATGATTGGATAGAAGAATTTTGCGATCAGAGCTGAGTAAAGATGTCTGGGGACGCAGTGTAGCATGTTGTTTCGGAGGCTGGGCTTGGTATGACTCCGTCACGCGTTAGCCGTGCTTCCCTGAGTTGTTGCTTGGTCTTGAAGCCTTATTTTTCTCATCTCTGAAGAACTTTATAGTAATTGTGCCTGCTTTACAATAGCAGTTGTGAAGATTACTTGGTATGATCGCAGATGAGCTGTTCAACATCTTATCGGTACATGACAAACAGGTAAGTGTTAGGCGTTGCTGTTATTATTTACAGTTTATGGACAGGAATCGTGCCTTGTTACTCTTTCCCCCCAAATCATTAGAGATTAATGAGCCACTGTAGTATATAGTGGGAGTGTGGGCAGTTGACATGACTAGAGAGATACCATCGTAATAGCAGTCTAGTTGTGATTGACTGGATAAATTGCAGGGGCAGAGAATGGCAGGAGAAGGGTGAGTTAGGGAGTGGCTGTGATAGGAATAGTGAGCAGGTGAGCAGGGGTGGTTATTGGGTTGGAAGAATTGCGAGAGTCAGTGCTGCTGCCAGGGTGAGTGGGTTGAAGGCCTAGAAAAGGCCAGTGGATCTCTTGATAGGTAGGAAGTGATGACCGTATGGAGTGAAGCGTCTGTGGAGTGTGGTGACTGCCCAGTGGATTGTGGATTGGATCTGATTAAAGGCTGAGCGGGAAGGGAGGAAGTGGGGCCAGTAGGTGTCCACTTATCCTGCAGAAATTCTCAAGCAGGGAAAGTGACAGAGGCATTTGTATTACAGTGAAAAATGGTCTTAAAATGCTTTGGGAATACTTTTTACTTTCCCCCAGAATTTGAAACCTGTTCTTGAGAATAGGAGAAAAAGGGGCCGTTGTCGTCTGGTAAAATGGTAAGTGTCACAATTCTGTTATTTTTTCATTTGCGACCACTACAGGTTTTTAGCAACTTTGCCATCAGAGCTGGAGTAGAGGCGTCAAGTCCGCATCCTGCTGGAAACAGAAGCAGTAGACAAAATTTATTAAGTGTAGAGAAGAGCCTTTCGGAACTGGAAAGACTAGGAAATTCCTGAGTGCCAGAAATGAGAAGAAAACTGTGCTCGGGCAGTAATCAGGAGCGCCAGGCTGTCGTGGTTTCAGATCTGGATGTAGGCTCCGTGGCCTGGAGGGTGGTCTGAGCTGTGGGGTCTCCTGAAAGAGCAAGAGACTTAGTGTGAGGTCGGCATCAGTGGGAAGGTAGAGTTGAGTCAGCTGCTAGAAAACCTCGGAAGGGCTGCCCGAGTTGTGACAAGCCTAGAAAAACTTTGCTGCTGGTCTGGAGCGTGCAGAGAAACTTGCTATCTTCCTGAGGTTATGATAATAAAAAAGAGAGATGTCTTAAACCTAAGGCAGCAGCTCACAATGGGGATGGGTCCAGATTTAATATTTCTTCCAGTGCAATTAACCTTCGTACTGAGAAATTAGCATGAAATCTGGCTCAGGGCTATAGAAACTAACAGAAGCCTCAGAAGGAAGTGTGAAACTATCCTGCAGAGCAAATTAAAAACCCAGGACTCTTGTAGAAGAAAGAACTTAGGCTAAAGATGAAATTCAAAAAGGCCCAGCCACACAAGGAAATCAATCCCTACGAAGGAGCATCAGCAGACGTTATAAATAGAAGAGTGAGCACTCCAGGAGGCAGTGATGATAGAACCCACGAAGGAGATTACTTGTTTAGAATTATTAGAGATGAAATACGTAAGACCATGACGGAAGAGCAGATTAGAGAAGGAACATGTGGATTTGGAGAAGAATCAAGTAGAACCTCTAGAAATGAAACTTATAATCATTTAATTAAAAAAAATCACCTCCTTGGACAGGTTACACAGCTATGTAGATGTAGTTGAAGAGAAAACTGCTGATTTTTAAGGAGATTTGAGGAACCTGCTTGGATACAATACTTGAGAGATGGAGAATGAGTGGTCAAGATGCGTGAACCTTAGACTGGAGAGGTCCAGCGTGGCCCACCGTGGAAATAGGAAGGTCTGATCGAAGCTGCCGTAGCCAGGAAGCGCTCCTACGGCAAGTGGCCTTGCTCCGGACACACAGGAGGCTCCAAGCAGGATACGTAAAAACGAGTCGTATAGGTACATGGAAGTGAAGCGCTAGAGAAGACAGAGCTGTGTGAGACGAGGAGACGTACAGAGCAGCAGGTGTTTGCCGTGGCAGGTGTATGGTCCATCTGCAGAAGATGATCAAGTCAGAGGGATTTTCTAAGTGTTGAGGAAACCACCCAAAAGTCTGAATCTTGTGATATTCAAGAGTAAGTGTGGAATAAAGACAAAAGTCACAGATAGACTTGTGCTGGTGAAACTGCCAGGGGAATGGGCTTCTGGAAGAATGCATTGACTCCCAAAGCAAGGAGCGAGGTGCAGGTGGCTAAGTGGGAGGCAGCGGCGGAGCAGTGCGCCCCTTAGGCTCACTGGGTGTGTATTTGCCTGGTGATCAACAGAAGGGAGTACCGTTGGCTGCTTACGTCGCTAGGAATCCACGGATTGCACCAACTCCAAATTGGTAAGATTAGGGCAAAAGAATTAGCCTTTGTATCAAATTTATTTAAACTTTTTTATTACCTAAAAACTCGACTATAATAATTACATAATGCTTATATTGTAGTAGGTGTCGTAATCTGATATATGAGAGGATGTGTGTAGGTTATATGCAAATGCTGTGTCATTTTATGTAAGGAATTCTGGTGTCTGCGGGTCCTGGGGCCAGTCTTCCATGGATATTAAGGGGTCACTGCACTCTGTTTTCACTACTCATGTTGTACTGTGTGCAGATTGGCTAAAGAGTGTGAGTGCTGGAGGAGGTGGGGGTGGATAGGATTGGGGAGATCTCCGTCAAAGGACACAAAATTTCAGTTGGATAGGAATAATAAATTCGACAGATCTTTTTTACAGCACAGTGACTAGAGATAATATATTCTTGAAAATTGCTGAGAGTGGATTTTAAGCGTTTTCACAAAAGTATGTGAAATAATGCATATGTTAATTAGCTCAATTTAGCCCGTTCTAGTATGTATACTTATTTTAGAATGTATTGTACATGTTAAGTATGTAGTTGACCCCTGAATAGTGGTAAGGCTAGAGGTACGCACCTCTACACAGTTGAAAATCCGTGAAGAACTTTTGGCTTTTTATAAGCTAATAGCCTGCTGTTGACTAGATTGCTTACTGGTAATGTAAAGAGTCAGTGAATGTGTAGTTTGCACGTTACTGGTGTTATGCATTGTGAAAATATTCAAACCTCAAGAGATCACTTTTTCCTGTGGCACTTCATTTGCTGGAAGGACAATTGCTGGGGCCACAGTGGAGATCAGTATGGGGTACTTTCAGAGGACACTCACTACACTTGAGCTCACAGCAGGAGCAGCAGGAGGTGTCTGGGCAGTTATTAGTCATACCGTATGGGCTGTGGTGATTTTGTGCCATTATGGCTTTTTTCTTTTGGTACTGGAAATTAAACTGAGAGTCTGACACATGCTGAACATAAGCTGTGTAATCCCAGCACTCAGGAGGCTGAGACGGGAGGATTTGCTGTGAGTCCAAGGCCAGCCTGGGCTCCATAGAGAGTTATGGACCAGCCTGGTCTCAACAACAATAACAAAAAAACCCCCAAAATAAAAAACAAATAAATACAAGCTGCACTATTGAGCAGTACCCTCAGTGTGAAGTTATTTTAATACTGAATCTTTGTATTTGCTTACATTTTTCTTACATTAAACAGTATCCCATACTATTGTGTTTCTATCACTTTTCATACATTTTAACTTTCTACAATGGATTCATATACATTTGGTATAGTAGACGATGTACATTTATTCACACACATACACATATATATTTTACTATTTCTGTGTATGCAGCTGGTGAATATTTTCAAACTGTTGCAAGTCTCAAAACAAAACAAAACAAAAACCAAACCTCCCTACAGGTGTACTCATGTAGTTCAAATTCATCTTGTTCAAGGATCAACTGTGTATAATTTTGTCAATTAAAGTCTTAAAGAGTGAGTCCTAAAGTAATTCAGTCTTTTAGTGCCTCTGTAAAGTGTTATATAAGAAAATAAAGTCACAGTGATAGGTGAGGATGTTTCTTCCGTTGTGAAATTTTATTTTATGGAGGAGTAGACACTGGCATATGGAAGGCAGTGCACTGATCACAGGCCCCAGGCAGCTAAATTGAAGATTCCACATGGGAGATCAGGACTTAGCAGGTTACTATTAGGCCATGTGAGTGTCTGGAGAATCATTTAACACTTTAAAAATCAAAGATGAAGGATTCAGATAGATAAAGGAGCAAAGAGGTCAACACCTGGCATTCTTGCCAGACAGGTAGATGGACCAGACATCACGACCTTTGTAGTTAGCCGGTCCATTTGGAATGCTACCATTACATCCCAAAGTGGGGTCTTATTGTCATAGAAAAATAGGACTTGAACCTAAGTTATCAGAGAGGTACATTAAATGTACAAAAAGAGTATTTTTAATAATTTAGGGAAGGAATACACATATAAGATTAATATAACTTTAATGGATAAAAATAAGAACAGATGAGAATGTAGTCATTTGCATTACTGGGGCAACGTGATACATCTGGTTGATTGTTTCTCACCAACCCTGGAACTTTGAAAATTGCTCAAGTCCGGAACTGTGGAGCGCTGTCTTGAAAACATAAAAGCCAGTTGTGTCTCCAGCTTTGCTGCTGTCTGTGGAACCACAAGCATGAGCTTGTGGCATGACGTGGCATACATGTCGTACATAGGCACTGTGTAGCAATTTAACCGTTACAGGTTAGCATTCCTCACTTGCACATACAGTTTGAGATTTTGTTGTTTTGTGGCACTGGGAATTGAACCAGGGCCTCCTGCATGCTGAGCAGGCGCCCCGCCACTGAGCTCCGCCTCCAGTCCAGACTGTCTGTCTGTATGTGTCTGTCTGTCTGTTTATCTCTCTAGAAATAGGATTTTGCCAAGTTGTTCAGGCTTGACTCAAACCTGTGATCTTCCTGCCTCAGTCTCTAGTAACTGGGATTACTGGTCTAGTGTGTGGTGATGTTTTTACTTTATTTTTCTTAAATGACAGTTACCTTGCTTTGAAAGTTGCTCTTTCAGATAGGCTGTGTCTTCAGAGATACTATTGGTAACAAAAACATTTTTCTTTTTGGAAAGCTAAACCTCAGGTGGCTTGTGGATTTCCCCTCATTTTTTCTTCCTTTTACCTCATTTTAGGGAGAAGGCTGTATTAGTTGGTGTCTTCTGTCTCTGGATATATTAATCCTCAGCTGGTCACTCTGACTAGAATGAGGAAGTTCGTTTTTTTGGCTGCTTTTATAGTAGCCAAGAAGGCTACTGGACTATGTACTGTGTTATAAATGGCTGCTGTAGACTTAGCTCTGATTGATGTGAAACAGTGGTCCAAATACATCAGTTGAAAACTGAGATATGCTTCGTACAGTATAATAACATATTTTTATTGCATGCTTATCACGTGTTCACGGTGTGCTGAGACCTCTGTGTGTAGCATCTCCTGTCCCTGACAGCCTACTTTACAGATGAGGAAGTAAGGGGACAGAGAACTGGAGGCCAGTTGCTTACTCAGTACCGACACTGGACTTTGGCTAGCTCGTGAGTGCCTGTTCTGTAGGTGGCCTGAGCCCCAGCCTAGGGGAGCCTCCAAATCCAGGCTTCCTCTGGCATTCGTCGTTCACATTCATGCAGTCAGAGCAGGGCCTGGGGTCCCAAGGTGTTGACCGCACCTCTCTTGGTGAATATAGTTATGAGTTAGTTTTGAGTGTTTTTTTGTTTACTTTTCTCTCTTTCCTGACTTTCTATGATGAACTAAGATTGCGTTTGAAATCAGAATGATCTTTATGCTTCTCTTTAAGGATAAACATTAAGAAAGTAATGGGGATGTAGTGTTAAGTAAAAAGCAGTTCAGAAATTGCTTGGTTGTATAATACGATGCCGTATGATCGAAAGAACAGGCCAGCCTGCCAGTCGAATTTGCCTCTGTGCTGTGGGGGAGGGAAGTATCTTTTCTTTCTGGATATTCGAGTTTCAAATAATCAGTATTTACAACTTTAAAAAATTATAAAAACAATTAAAATTACTTAATTGGTTTCTATACATTTTAGGAGAAATGTGGTATGAAAACAGTTCAGTGTTTCAGTCTGAGGGCAAAAGGAGAGAAACCAAGGATTTTGGTGGGGCAAGCTGACTCTCTTTCCCTCCCTTCCGCCTTCTCTCTCTCTCTCTCTCTCTCTCTCTCTCTCTCTCTCTCTCTCTCTCTTCCTTTCTTTTCTTTCCTCATTTGTGCGAGACAGGGTCTCCCTAAGTCACCAGATTCCCCAGGCTGGGCCTGAACTTGTGATTCTCCTGCTTCAGCCAGATTTTTGTGGTTTTATCCAGGGAACTGAAATTACTGTTTAGGGTCATACTTTGTTCATCTGTTTGAAGAAGACATGTGGTATCTTAAGTTACAGGCTCTTTGTAAGGACAAAAAAAAAATCCCTTGAACGATGGATTGATAAACACGTTTGTACCATTGATTTCTGGTTAGAACTGTTTAATCTTTTTGATTCCAGTGTCAAATGCTCCCAATAACAACTCTTGATATCGAATGCATTCAGCACATTCAAGTGTTTGTGATAATCATGCCGAAACATATGGTTATAAATGACAATTAGGGTGGATTTAAGTATATGTAGACTTAGTACTTAAAAGTTAAATTTAATGTCAGTGTAAATGGACTACTCCTCTGCAGTAGGGAACAGTTGGGGACCGGCTTGCGAAATGGGCCGTTTCCTGAGGACGTGCTGACGTAGAGCACGGTGCAGCTGGCCATTTCTCTGACCTGTCCTCTCTGGACTTGTTTTTGTGGAGCGCTACAAATCCCTGTAGCCTGGATGTCTTGTGGCTTTCCTCCACCCTGAGATCTGCACGTTCAAGTTTTCCTGCTCTGTATTTTTTTTTATTCCCCTTAGTGTATCTCTGTTTTTCTGTTCAGATCAGCCAGTGTTGCTTTTCTTTGAGCAAACAGTAGCCAGGTTTATTAAAATGGGGGAGGGTACTAAATACGCACCACTAACAATTTAAAGTCATTAATACAAAATTTTTGATTCTTAGAGTTTTTAAGGCAAGCAGAGGAATGCTATTGATTTTTAATTGTTATGTTATTCATTTAATTGCAACTAATTAAATTGGCCTGCATGTGTTTTTGAGTTTTGCTTGTATGTTTCTGCTTTTCAGACTTAATTGGGGAGCAAGAATTCCTCATCTTGGCTGGTTTTTAAGGCTCATCTGGTCAAGGCCCCAGGGCAGTGGGACCTGGAGGGAGGTTGGTCTCTAAGTCGGGGGGGGGGGGTGCCCCAGGAGGGACTCTAGGACCCTGGCTCCTTCTTCCTCTCCTGCTTGCTGGCCCCGAGGCGAGCAGTTTTGCCCTCTGCTCTGGGCTTCTGCCATGATGTGTTGCCTTGCCACAGGTCTAAAAGCAGTAAGACCAGTCGGCCACGGACTGGAACCTCTGAAACCACGAGCCAGAAACAACCTTTCATCGTTATAAGCCGATTATCTCACTTATGTTTTATTGTGGCAGGAAGCTTGGCTCAGTTACAGCAGTGGAGGCAGACTTTCTTTCCCTGTGTCCATTAAAGCGTCGCTAGTCTGTTCTGTGTCCGCAGCAGCTGGCTGGGCTCTCCTGCTCGTGCAGAGGTGCTCATGTTATGTCTAACACATCCGCCGTGGCAGTGGTCATCTTTAAGGGGGATAAACATTTGAAAAGGGTGCTTGATTCGAATGCTGTGCCTTTGTGTTTCTTCAGCCTCTTTAGCTTTGTGAACAGGAGGCTGAGGTGTCCTTTCATTATAGGCTTTTTTATAGTTATGTCTTATAATAATACTTAGGAAAAATATAAGAGTAGGTTAAATTCTTACCATATCAAAGTGTAGTAGTAAAAAAAAATCTACCTTTCTGATTCTCAGATTCCCTAGTTTAGGGTGTTAGTGCTTTCAGTCTCGACAGTATTCAGTTCAGTGATATTTCATAATGCACAACCATCTATGCCTCCCTTCACTTTAAACAAATCGGGATGGACTGTTGCTTTGGAGACTGGCGCCAGTGCACTTGTCTTTTTTCACACAATGTAGCAGAGAGATTGTGTTATATGAGCACATATTTATGTATCTTGTTAAAGCTTTCATGTGTACAAAATAAGCTTTTAAACTATCGGCTGTCGTGTACCACCATTGTAACACGATGGTGTCATGAGTCTGAGAGCTGTATTCAAGTCTTGGCTCTGCCGTTTATTTACGACCTGTGTGACCTTGGCCAACTTAGAGCTTCTGTGTTTTATGTACTCCTTTACAAAACAAATTTACTCTCTCGCAGGTTTTTGTAAGGATTAGTGCAGGCAATGTATGTGAAGCACTTAGCACAGTGTCTTGTGTAATAAATCATAGCTATTATTATACTCATTAATTTATCAAATCAGATGAACCCCTGATGTATTTCTCCTTCCTCAACTAAAAATAAAGTGCGCAGGGACATTTTAACCATTGCTTTTTGTGGCGTTTGCTTGCTTCGTAGTATTTCACTTCCCGTGGCTGTTTTTTCTTCCCGTTCCCTTTTTATCTCCCTCTCCTGCTGACCTTCCTCCAGTCGCTTGTGTGTGTCTTTCACCTTGAGGCTTGCTGGTGATTTTAGTTGCCGTTGTATTCTCCCTGACCTTGCATCAGTCAGGTGTCGTCATTTGTGGCTTAATATGAAAACGCAGTGCAGAAGGAATATTCTGTTGGTGGTGCTCCAGAACAAATTAAATCTTGAACCACTGAATATATTCAAATCACCACGTAGGGTGCTTTTCCTTGTGATCAGGACTTTGGTGACCATAGAACTGAGGTTTTTGAACATATGGCATCTGGCAGGGAGCAGTAAAAGTTGGCTGAGATGCATGGAAGTACTTAGGCACTCCGTCTGGAGTCCTGACTGGAAGTGGCCACAGGAGACGGGCCCCCAGGGGTGAGGCATGAGGAGGAAAAAGTGGGGTAGGCGGCCTGTTGTTACTTGACCAGCGGCGTGATGACTTTGGCCGTGGGGCTTCCGGGCCTGGCATGCAGGGTAGTGGCAAATGTATGTGAGGAAATAGAAGCCTGTGCTGTGTGCACCGGCAGAGCACCCTTGCAGAGCTGCTTCAGTGTTCTCTGTGCGTGTAAGCAGCCTAGCTGCAGGAAGCCCTTACCCCGTTTGCTAGGGCAGGGACGGGTCTCACTTGATAGGCGTCTTGCCCGTTGGGAATTAGGATCATTGCACCGAGAGCTGTGTGTGCAGGCCTGTGCGGGGCTGAGGGCCTGCAGCAGCGCAGTGTGGCCCGTCCTCGCCTGTCACAGGTGAGGCGCATACAGCGGAAGCTGTTCTGTTGGCTTCTTGATCTGACATGTTTTCACTCCTTGTCTGATACATATGTGGACTGTGTGACAGCCTTGGTATTTTTATCCCATTTGAGTTTCTGTCATCACATGCTTCAGTGACGAGGAAGGACGTGTCATACTGTCCTGAGGATCTGGCCGAGGCCCGCTTGTCCCCTGTCTCTTTACTGCCAACTCAGATATCTGTTTTGCCACATGGCTGCCATCAGTGAGGGAACTAGAATACAGTGTTTTGAAATACAGTGGAAATGTTCTGTTCAAAAATTTCATGTTGGATGTTATAATTTCTTTATATTAAAATCTGATTTCTTCTTTAATCTGCCTAAATATAACTATTCTTAATCCTTTTCTAACATTTTTTTTTGTTCTTGAAAATTTGAGGATTTTTTTTTTTTTGACACAAAGTCTCACTCTGTAGTCCAGCCTGGTCCTGAACTCACTGTGTAATCCAGGCTGGCCTCAGACTTTACTGCAGTCCTCCTGCCTCAGTACCCCAAGTGCTGGAATTACAGGTAGGTGCCACCCCACCCAGGTATTCTGTGTTGCTGAGGGATAGCTCTAATCACTGAGCTGTGCACTAGCCCTGGATATTTCCACATTTAAAGAGGTAACCATGTACCTGGGATTTCTGAGAAGAACAGAAAATGGATTTCTGTTTGCCTAAGATAGTTGCCCAGAGGTGAGGTGTGGGGGGATTGTGGGGGTGTGCTGTGGGAGTCCGGATTCTTCCGGCCTTTGAAATGGTTCCTCTTGGTTTGTGCCCCTCTCCCATTCTGTTCCAGCATATGGCTTAAGCGGCTCCCGATGACCAATGACCCATGAGCGACCGTGTCCCGCACACGCCCTCCTCGCCTCCCCCTCACGGGAGTTAGCCGGTCTAGCACCCCCTGCCTGTCTCCAGACGGCTTTGCTTTTCATTAGTGTTTCCTTTGCAGTTATTTTTTTGCCTGTCTCATGCTCAAATTCTCATTTTACACATACCTTGAATTCTGTAGGATGGAAGTGTGCATTTTCACATTATGTAAAATAAGAACTCACGTCAGTATGAAGTGCTACATAGGGCATTCTGATTAGTGCATTTCTGAGTTGGAGTTCCTTTAAAAAACTGACTTAGTTCAACCATGATTACCTACCCTCCACCGCCGGTTATCCGTGAAAATCCTAAAGACAGAGGGCACATTTTGCCCAATTTTTATTCTTTACAAAGAAGCCACCTAAATCCATCTGTGGTACTGGTGCATGGGCTTTGCAGATTTTACTCACAGTTCATATATTTTATTTTCTTTCAGATCTTATATTTTAGACTGCCCTATTTAAGTAAAATTAATTATGGGCATTCCCAGGGTAAATCCTGCTTGAAGTATGGAATGTGTTCCAAAGACTACTCATCTTTGTTACCAAAGAAAATAAGACATTAAGACAGACTGGGTGGGCTGAAATTGTAGCTCAGCGTCACAGCTTGAGACCCTGCACATGACAAACGAAACAAAACCTACCATTCAAACTAATACACTGAGAGCAAACTTTAAAGTGTTGAGCTTACTAAAAAAGTTTACAATAATTTTGTTCTTAGAAATGAAAGAAATTAATACATCGGAATGGCTAGGAAAAGTGTGTGCCTTAAAAAATAAAAGTCAGCTAAGACCAAGCAATCGTAATTTAAACCTAGTGCTTGATAAAAATTGAATATTGCCCATGGATTTTGACAGACACAGTCACAAAGCTCTTGAAGTGTCTATATTTTTTTCTGAAATTTGGCTTTTGCTAATATAACATTGGGTTTAGGGATATCTTGCAGTCTTAAAATTTTAAGATATTGAAGGGCTTCTAATCTGAAGCCTTTTGAAATGAAGACTGTTGATTATACTAATCATACACAAAAAATCGTTTTGAAACTAAAAAATCTTTTTAAAAATTTAGGCTCAAGAAAGTTTTGACAGATTGCTTAGAAGCCCTAAAATCAAAAGTGAAAATAAATTAGAAAGTTCTCTTTGATTTCCTGGGTCATTTAATTTGAGTTGCTGTCTTTGGAACACCTAAGGCTTCTTTGAGCAAGGTGGGATAACAAAGCCCTGGGTGGTGGCCCTGTGAGGAGTGAGCTTTGGCCTGTGCTGGCCCTGCTGCTGTACCTGTGGATGTGTGTCAGGTGACTAGGCACCAGAACCTTTCCTTCTGTTGTCAGGAGTAGCTCACAGCCCTACTCGGCAGGAACTGGATTAGTATAGTTGTTTACATGAATAACAAATTAAAGAGTTAAAGGTATTTTAAACATCTTAGGATCTATGATTATTTTCCAAAGAAACTTACTTCGTGATGTGACAGAAGAGTTTTTTTTTTTTTCCTTCTTGTGAGTAATGCTAGGGATCGAACACTGAGGACTTCGTGCGTTCTAGGTGTGTGCTGAGCCACTAAGCTATGTGCTGTAGCCCCAAGAACAGTTCTGTACAGCGTGTGACTTGAACACTTTCGGCAGTTGCAACATAATGGTGTGTATTTGTTCTGACATGGGAGAGGTACGTAATTAGTGGTACTCCTGCGGGAGGGTTCGTGTGGAGAGCTGGTAGGACTGGAAGTTGCTTTGGGTGGTCAGGGAGTGGCGGTGAATGAAGGAGGCCTACAAGTACATTACTGCTCGCTAAATTTGTGGAAACCATTTCTTTCTTCAATAATAAATTAACCTTGGTTACTACAAATGTAAACTTTAAGTCTTTTTATTAGCTTTTTGACTTGTGTAATAACACGTAGCCCAAAACACACTGTGTAGCTACACAAAAAATAAGCTTATTGCTTATTATTTTATCTCTTATCTCCTTGGTTCCTATTTTGTATTCTTAATGAGCTTTCTCCTGCTCAGGTTTATTTATTTGTTGTACTGGGAAATGAGCTCAGGGTCTTCGTCCTGGACTGTGTCCCCAGCCCCCTTTTTATTATTTACTTGAGATAGAATCTGGCTAAGTTGCCCAGTCTGGCCTCAAATTTAAGTCCTCTTGCTTGAGCCTCTCCGAGTGGCTTTCTTCTATTTAAATTTTCTTTTTTTGGAACTTTTTGTTAGACATTAAGACATAGATACACACAAGACTAGGCTACACAGAGTTAGGAGTATCAACATCACTTCTATCTCATACCTCGTAGTGATTGAAGGAGGGTCTTCAGGGATGATAACACAGACGGGATCTTCGTTAATTTTTTACTGCTGGGACAGAATACTTGCTATCCACAATTAAAGGGAGGAGAGATTTATTTTAGCTCACAGTTTCAGAAGGTGTCAGTCCACTCATGGGAGTCTGCCGGCGGCAGAAGCTGGTGGTAGCATCCTGGCTGGAGGAAGCTCTTCCAGGCATGGCAGATGGAAGCCGCGTGAGGGAGCAAGAGCAGCACCAGCACTGACCCTTCCGGGTCATGTTCCCGTGTCCCGCCTCTTCCGGGTCAAGCCCCACTGACCCGCCTCTTCCGGGTCAAGCCCCACTGACCCGCCTCTTCCGGGTCAAGTCCCAGTGATCTGCCCCTTCCTAGTCTTCTACGTTTTGAGAATTGCCTTTATTCCCGCAGGGCTTTGGGTTTCTTTGTCTTTGCACTTGTAAGTCATCAGCCTCTTTCAGCGGCATCACCTCATCCATTGTCGTGTTCTTTGCATCGGACGCAGCCGGGCCCATAGTGGAACCCAGTGAATAGTTGTGGAGTGAGTGAATGAACGATGGGATAAGTGCATTTCGTGACTTTCTGTTCCTCACCGCTTCTGCCGGTGCTTATCGAGTTTATGGAGTTTGCTGTGAACAGCGGGAAGAAAATGCAGGGTTAACGTTGGCCAGCGTGTGGGTGGGGAATGAGGCATCTGGAAGGTCCACAGAAAGACCCATTTTCAGCTTCAGTCCGGTTGTTGGGCAAGTTCAGGTCTCTGTGACTGTGCCACTAGGCCCGCCTTCCTTGTTGGCTGGGACCACTCAGCTGCTCCAGGCTACTAGAATTTTCTCTCATATGGCCCCTCCCTCTTCCCATCAGCAAGATGTGCCCAGTGCCTGTCGTGCTTTGGGGATCTGTGACTTCTACCTTGAGACAGAAAAGCTCTGCTTCGGTGGGCTGGTGTGCCTCGATTAGACCCACTGGGATCATTTCCTCGCCTTTAGGCCAAGTGGGCTGTAGAGCGTGACGTCTTTGCTCCAGGCCATCTCATGTCCGTCACAGCGTCTGCAGTCTGAGTGCCTGTCTGAGTGTTTGTAGTTTAGTGATGTGTCGATAGGTTGGGAAAAAGTTCTTCTGCTTTAGCCATCGGAATGTCTCCTCTTCTGCCTTTTGACCGCAGGGTCTCTGTGACCTGCCTGCACTGTGTCAGGCGTCATGGTCGCATTGCTGTGTGTGTGACGAAAATTGTGCCACGTCCCTTCCTTGTGCTGTAAGAATAACTTGAGACTGTGGGCCTCGTAACGCAGTCAGGCACGCACTCTCCTAAGCCAACGTGATCTGTGTTTTTTTCTCCTTTTGTACTCTGTGGTTTTAGGGTCAGATTGCCTTTCTGATCATTAGTCTGGTCCTTTCTTAATGTTTGAGTTTAAACGTTGAGTAGGTTGTTTTGATTATAAGCAGAATCTTTTAAGTAATTTTTTGTAATACAAATTAACACAGGTGAATTTTTATGAAAAGATATACACGTATAATCAATGCCAAATAAAAATATTAAAAATACAGAGAAAATTTCCAGTGCCCCAGGAACCTACCCACCGTATGACCCCTGTGAAAGCAGTGTTTTTCTTGCCTATAAATTTGATGAACTTTTAAGCCTATTTAATTCCCCCACTTTTTTTTCTTTTAGTGTTAGAAGTAGATACAAAAAAGCTAATTCTTGGACTGGTTTGGAGCAGGGCTAGGAATAATAGATGGGCAGCTCTCTGAGGTCTGTCTGCTGCGGAGGATGGGACTTCATGATCAAAGCTGATGTGAGGCTAGCTACCTTATCTTCCCAGTAATAGGAAATAAACTCCCATCATATACCTGTAGCTTTTAGTTACAAAAATGGTTATTTTTTCTGTGCTCAAAGCAATAGTCAGTTCTTCCTTTTCTGTTAAAATAGAAACTGAAAACCCCTTTGCGAGGCAAGTCCTCCTAATGAGGTCGATTTGAGGTGGTTGCTGGCCTTTGTACTTTATTTTTATGACCAAGTATTTCTAGTTTTATACTTATAATTTTATTAGATCTATACCCAGGAAAAAGTAAAGAGCACGATTTCAGAATCTATCTGTTTGAAATTCATATGGTTGAGCAGTTGAGAGCCTTCTTCTGTGCTTAATTTTTCTCTTAACCAAAGGTAAGCTTTCCTTGTTGGACCTCTGTTCTAATAGAGGGAAAGCTTTGGGAAGCTCCGTGGGTCCCTGAGTAAAGTTACTGGTGGACTGTCGGGGGAGGACTATCGGTTGTCTCTCTGGCTCTGCATTTGCCACGACCAGTGCCAGGAGGATCCAGGGCTGTCTGGGGAGGATGGAGAAATTCCTAGGGTTTTCTGCTCAACTGCTTTTGAGTGATGCTTGAGTCTCATGCATTCTGATGTGGCCCTTCGTGCAGAGATTTGTGATCTTCATGTCACAGACCGAGTCTTAAATATCGACTCTACAAGGTCACGTGACCCGATCATCCATTGTCTGTTCTTCCTAATTACATAAAACACAGTAACCGTAACCTTTGATGTATAACCTCCTAACCTTTACGTATAGCATTCCAACCTATTGCTCTGTGTTTCTTTAACCTCATGGATTATTGCTTACATTTATAAATGATATAAGCAATTTTAATTTTTATTAACATTCAAAGAATGCCATCTTAAGGAGGTAAACATGGATACATTTCAAATGAGAATTTAGTCATTGCACTTAAAATTCTTTTCATTATCATAAGCACTTGAAGAAGCTCCTATATGCAGTCCTAGTCTCCAGGGACCAAAATGATGATTTTTTTTTTACTATACACAACAGAATATAAAAGTAACCATTTTATTGTAGAATTGTCATAGAGATTAAGAGGGTCTATCAATAAAATCAACTAGTTTCTTTAAAACTATTATAAAATATAATTTCATATATCTGTCTATAAAAAGAAGCAGAAAAGTTGCTGAGTAATCTTACATATTTTTAAAAAAGTACATTAACGGTTCTTAGTCCCTTGAATTTCACCATTGTCTGACTAGACTGCTTTGTCTTGAGCAGTTGCATCTTCTGGGCTGTTGTCACGATACAAGCTGGGAGGCGTTTACGAAGCACGCATGAGGCCGTGTGAATCAGATGTGTTCTCTTTTGAGTTTCCTAGAACAGAGTGTGTCACCCACTCGCATGCCGTTTACACTGTCACGGGGAGGGAGAGCCAGCTCAGTGCCAGGACAGGGTTATGTGAAGGGAAGGACATAGCATACTGTGCAGTGCTGCTTCAGGTAACTTTAATCAGGGGCTAGTTTTTCTTTCTTGTCCCTCAGTAGCTTAGCTTTTGTAAAAAAAATGGTGCTTGTCCTGTGCAAATTGTAAGAATTATAGAAAAGTGTCTAAAGTAAAAGCACAAACCCTACTCAGAGATAAACACTGTTAATGTTGGTAAACATTTCTAGAAATCTCTGTTTTTATACTTATGCAAAGGCATACATATCTACCAAAGTGAGATGAAATTACGTGCTGTTTTTTAACCTGTCACTCGGCAATGTCAGTTTTCAAATCTGTACACACTTACTGTTATTCTCCCCAGACTCCTGTTCCACTGTGAACCATGTTTACTACGCTGTTAGTAGAAGCTGTTAGCCTCTTTGTTATAAATCACGATTGAATGGGGTTAGACGTGTACATCTGTGTATCTAACAGTCACCTTGAAGTGTGATCATTGAGTACTTGTAGAGTACATCCAGGCTTCCTTATGAACAGACTGCCTTTCTGGAAAGCAGAGTTAATTTGCTTTTCCACTCAGTCCTTATTTCTTTCATCTTCTCACCACGGCTGCTTTTTAATTGTTGCAGATCAGAAATATGCAAATTATAGCTCCTTTCTTTTTCTTTCTTTAACTTTTTGCAGCTTCACCTTTTTGGCATGAAAAATGTAAACATATGCAGTGGTGGAGCATGCACCCATCGTCCAGTTTCATAATTTCAACTCATGACTAAGTTTTCATCTGTATCCCACTTGTTTCCCTTGCTCCCGTTTTGTTAAGTTTTAGACATATTACCCTGTAGGTCGTGATACTCCACTTTAATTTACACATCTTTGTTTATTGCTGATACTGAGTATCTTTTTATACACCTATTGAGTACAAAGTGGTTATACATTTTAATTTAATAGTGAGCTAATTGATTTTCTTTCTCCAGGTTTATACCACTTGCATTAGAGTGATTTAGCACTTAGGTTTAATAATCTTAAGCTGTTAGATGTAAAGATAATGTTCAGTTCCAGGAAAGTAACCAGACCCTGTGCTGGTCAGATAAAGCCTGCGGCATTTCATCCCGCTTACGACATTTTGAAGACCCTGGAAGATGAGCACACCGGGACGGCGACCACCAGGTGAGATTGGAGATCGCTGAAGGAGCCAGGGGGCATGCTTAGTTTAGGACAAAATTGAGGAAGAGGGTGATGCGTAGAGGAGCCATCGGAAATGTGGGAACATGTTCACGACGTGGGAGTAGCTGCTAATTAAGTGGTGACTGCTTTCATCTTCTGTTTGGCTCCTCATACTTAGCTTTTAGAGATCTTGTTTGTGGATGTCTAATGAAAGCAGGTTATTAGTTATGTGATGAAAATGGTGCCTCAGGGTTTCCAGGAAGCCCTAAGGTCATCTTTGTCTTGTTTCTTCCACTCACCTCTCACTCCAAAGGATTTAGGTTTGAGACTCACAGGCATTTTTTGCCTTATAAGCAAATATTTTCAGGGGCGAAAAATAATTTTCCAACTGGGAACTACCCTGTGTAGGCTGAGAATCTCATACCTGTAGTTTCAGGATTAAAAAAAAATTGACAGCAAAATGTGTTTCATAATCCATGAGGAGGCAGAAATTGACTGGGTCTTTATTTATCTCACATGGTGTGAATATTCATATATATCTTTGCAAAAATAGTAATGTGTTTGATTATGGTGTGCTTTTCCATACCCAAAGGGGTATTATGCAATGCTATAATTGCCCTTCTAAAACCTGAAGAAATCTGAATTCTGAGCTCTTCTAGCCCAAAGGATATTTGTACCTGGAGTTGTTTTCTCATGTGTTGAGTGGTGTACGGGGTATTTTGATACCTGATCACTATGCACATGTACAATGAGGATAATACTTTATCCTGTTTGTCCCTTTAGAGGCTGTGAAAATTGGATTATTAGGTAGAGCGTATTCAGAATAAGACTGCCTAAAAAAATGTTACTTGTATGGTATTCTTATTCTGTACATGTTTAACTTTCCTTCTGAAAATAATTGGGAACAATAATGTTGATATATTATAACTGGTGAACAAAGAGATGTCTTCCAGAGGCAGAATGACAAATGATATGTTAAAAATATTTTCACTTTATCCAATCTGCAACATTGTAGTGTTATTTTGAATTATTTGAAATGAAGTAATGTATCATAAAACAGAATCAGGCCTATTTTAAGGTCTACGTTTACGAGCTCTTTGAATTTGCTCTGAGGCTTATATATATTGAAGTTGCTTGTAAATGATGGTGATTTCATTTTAGATCATACTAACAGTCTAGTGAAAGGGCTGTCCGTTGCTTATGTTTGTAAGACAAAGCCCAAACTTCCTAAGAAAGGCAGTGTGGTTTTAAAGTGTGTTTGTGACATGAGCAATGCACTTGGTTAAAATCCAACAGGAGAAAAAGGTGTTAGGTGTGAGAGTTTTTTTTCCCCCAACCCTTCTACACAAAAGCAACTTTAAAAAAAATTATTAACATGTCAGTATTTTAAAAAATTACACAGTAGCATCATAGGCTTTTGTTTGTCCCTTTCTTTGTGACAGATATGTCTCAGAAGTAACTGCATAGACAGGTATATCTTCTCTTTAGTGACTGAGTATTATTCCACGTTTACCATAGGTTTCACAGCCTGGTTCTGGGCAACTGTTTTTGTTGTTGTACTTAGTAGAAATGGTCACATAGTGCACAATGGCGGACGCTGGAGCCTGAAGATGGGTGGTTGAAGATCAGTGGGGAGACAGGCGCCAGTCGAGACTGGAGTCACCCCGTGATGATCTGTGACGTGTGGCAACTCAGCATCTGTAGACAATTTAGAAGGCGAGAGCTTTCCCAGAGGAAGGAGCTGTAACAGACTTTCCTCTTCCTTCCTTTTATACATTCGAGTTCCAGTTGGCCCTCCCACACCTGGGCGGGAGCTCTTTCCTCGTTTGCCGGCCCACAACTCACTCGCACTCGAAAGCAGTCTGGTTCCCAATTCCCAGTCTAGGCGTGCTTCCCAAACCCTAATCCTGGTGTGGTTCGTGATTGCCTCCAGTTGACATCGTCTCTCCAGCGGTCACAGTAGTATATTCAGAGTTATGGGACCTTTGTTGATCAATTTTAGAATGATTTCACCTCCTTGAAGAAACCTTGCACTCTTTAGAATTTCTTCTATCCTCCCACCCTGTGTAATCTCTAATCTACTTTGTGTCTGTATAGAACATCCTGTTCTGAACATTTCCTATATCTGAATCATACAGTGTATCTAAGTGCCTGGCTTCTGTCAATTAGAGTGGTGTTTTCCACACTCATTCAAGTTAGAGCAAGTATTAATCCTTGTTTCTTCTTATAACTGAATAGTATTCCATTGTACACTGTTATGGTTTGGATCTGGACTGTTCCCCAGATCCTCATGTATGTGGAAGGTTACTGGATTTGGGGGTTAATTGGACCAGGTGATCATTCCATTTTCACACTGGTAAGAGGTGTGGTCTGTTTGGGAGAGGTGCTCACTGAGGATGACGCCTGGCAGGGTATATTCCTGCTCCAGCTTCTCCCAAATCTCTCTGGTTCCCCTCTTGCATGCTGTGAATGCCCTTTTCCCTTGGTAGGCCCGTGGCCAGACCCTCTGCCATTGCCAGCTGGCCATAAGTGGGCCGAGATCTCTGAACTTTGAGCTAAAACGAGCCATTCTTCCTTAAGCTGTGAGTGTTGTGTCCCAGTGAGAAGAGTGTGACTGAGGTACGCCATACTTTATTTATTGTCAACACTTCTTGAACAAATACCCGGCTTGTTTTCAGTTTTCAGTAGTTATACATAATGCTACCGCGTAGTATTTTTTGCATTGAATGTTTTTGTTTCTCTTGGGTGTACATTTAGTAGTGGATATCTGGATCATAGGAAGGTAATTGGTTAAGTTTGTCAGACTCTTTGGTAAGTAACTATAACTATAAAATTATTCTAGCAACAGTGTATGAAGTCAGTTTCTCCTCATTCTTGTCAACACTTGTTATTCTCCTTTTTAAATTTATTTATTATTTTTTACAGCTGTCCTAGTAAGTGCTAGGTGGTGTTTTGTAGGTTTGACAATGCTTCCTTGTGGGGTCTAATGTTGAACATCATTTTACATGTTTATTGCCCATATATTTCATGGAGAAATACCTTTAAACACCTTCTTTGAAGAAGTATTCAGATCGTTTGCTCATTTTAATTTTGTTTATTATTGAGTTGTTATAGTCATTTGTATATCCTAGATACATATAACTTGTCAGATAAGTAAATTCCAAATATTTTTTTTCCTGGTCTGTGAAGTAAAAAGGTTTTTAGTTTTGATTTTATTGTCTTTTTTTCCTTTTGCTTGTGCATTTGGTGTATTTTGAAAGGGTGAATTTGTTTAATGTTGGCTCAGGAGACTGGATGCTGTCAACATTGTTTTTTCCTCAGGTACCCATTCCTTGAGGAATACCTCAGGTGTGGCCTTATTTTAAGGCAGTGCCAATTATGTGGTTTTTAGGCCTTTTCCTTGGAAGTATTTTTAAAGGTATTTTGGTGAGGAACCCCAGTTTCCTCACCAAAATGTGACCTTGCAATATGGACTTGCATATCTGTGGTAAAAACATTTATTATTGCTTACTTTATGGGTGCTAAAAACCAGTTTCTCTACTTTTGCTATTTAAGAACGTAGCTTTCTCGTGTGTTATTTTGATCAGCATTAAGTTCTATACTAAGAAACTGGTGATTCATATAATCCAGGTTGAAAAATACTTTAATTCTGTCTTAAAGTTAATAATTTTTGAATGACATTAATTGTTAACAGACTTTTGAGAATTTAAGCTCATTTTTGGTCATCCATAGAAAATTTAAAAATTCTTATCGAATTACAATTTCAGTCTCTTAGTTTTCCCCTGGATAGTTAATGTGCAGGGCAGGGCTTACTGGTAAGTGTGACTAAAGCTGTACAGATGAATCTTAGCAGGATTGCGTCCTTGGCGTCAGCGCTCCAATGGCTCGCACGTCACTCTGCGTGTTCTGCCGCGTGTCTTCTGTGGGCGTAAGCCCTTATTCTGTGGGTGAGATGGGATAGGGTCCGGCAGGGTTGACGTCACACTTGTGGGAACTGCTGACGTGAATTTGGAGTAATTAGAAAAGAATCGGAAGGGAGTCTCTTACCTGTTTGGAAAAACAAGTTTTATTGCTGTTTGTGATAAATGTAATAACCTGCCATGTACTAGAGAAAAAAATCATTATATTTAAGGCTCTACATTTCATAATTCAATCAAAGCCGGTAGAAGCTGGAACAGTTTTTAGGAATGTCATAATATGCTTTAGGGGACAGTGATACCTTTAAGGGTTCTGACATGCAGCCAGGAAGGAGTTGCTGTTTCCACATAACTTTTCCCCCTCAGGAATAGATACAGGAAGGATTTCTGGTAGGTCTGCCAAGTTTTTATGTGATTCTCATGGTATCATTGAAGGTGCCTGAATAATATTTACGTTTTAAGTTAAACAGTTTTCCAGCTTACTGCCGTGACAGCGCTGCTGAAGGGACCTGGAGGCAGAGCTGGGCCCAGGGAGTGGGTTTCGTTGTCCAGAAAAGGGTGCCTACGTTTCTCCCCGTCAGCGTGCTGTCACCGATCCTGAAGGCCTGGCCACAGTGCCCACGGTGCCCTGCGTGCGACTGCGTTCTTGTCTTGGGCATCGTGGCAGGCATGCTGTCTGTGAATGAGTCCAGATCGCTTACGAAATCGGGAGCTAGGCCACTTCCTGTGGTTCTGTTGCCCCGGGATGCCTAGTTTCTAACAGATGCCAAACTGCGTCGGCCAGTTCTTGGCAAAAATTAAGATGTTCAGCAACGTTTGGCTCATCTGGAGAGTTTGCAGGCGTTCCAGGGAGTCTTCTGGCTTCTAGAGGATACACACTCATGGTGCGTGGGCAGGGCGCCCCCTGTTGGGAGGTGTGCGTTACCGTCGTAACTGCATGGTGCTGTGTCATGAGGTGGGACCTGTCTCCTGCGGCGCCTGGAGGGGGCTCGTTGGGCCTTCCTGTCGTTGGTCTCCCGCACGTCCTTGTCCTGCATTGTCTGTGACATCTCGTGCCTTTGGCAGCGGCTTTATTTCCTTCTCTTCTCAGCCTGAAGTCCGGGGTTGTCCCCAAGGCAAATCGCTGAGATTTGGATTGTCTCTGACCTGCCCTGTCTTGCAGACTCCGAAGCCTTTGCCTTCTCTGCTCTTGCTGAATTGCAGAGGGAGCTTAAAATATGCTGTAGTATGGGGCTGGAGGAGCAGCACAGCAGTGAAAGCGCTTGCCTGGCAAGCACACGGTCCTGGTTTTGGTTCCCCAGCACCATATAAACTGGGCCTAGTTGTCACACGTCTGTAGTGCCAGCACTTGGAGGCTGAGGCAGTAGGATCGCCTTGAGCACAAGGCCAGCCTGGGCTGCATAGTGAGCTCAGAATCAGCCTCGAACACACAGAGTGAGACCCTGTCTCAAAAAAAAAAAAAAAGGAAAAAAAAAAGAATATACTTTAGCATGTCTGCAGAAGTAGCCTGCCGGGCCGCCAGTGCTCAGCGCGGTCTGGAAGCCGGCTGCTCACCTGATGCTGTTGCTGTTCGTCTCCTGGCCCCAAACTGGGCTGCCTCGTTTTCCTTCCCAAGAGCAAGAGGCGTGGGTCACATGTAACTTCTGGAAGGAAGCTGGAATACGACATACATATGAACATGACAATGAAAGCAGGTGCTTTATGTGCGTGCCAGCAAAAGTAAATCTTTAAGTCCTGGAGACAAAGATATTACCAGCTGCTGAGAGGACCAGCTCTTTAGGAGGGGACAGTCCTTCACGTGTATGCACAATCTCAGAATACATGGGACAGTTTAGATGAGAGGAGAAACAAAGTAGGTATTTCTAAACATACGGGATCAAGCTTATTAAATTCGATAAAAATGTTCATCTGCAACATTGTGTCCTTAATACTTGATAGGATTGCTAGTCAGGAAATCAGGAAAAATATGGAGAATTTAGCACAACCAACAAAATATAATTTGACATATTTAGAAAACTTTACCCCAAGCAACAGAATATAGTATTTTTTAAAGTGTCCATAGATCATCAGTACAGTCATTATCCTGGAACATGAAACCTAGGAAAAACATTAGCAACTGAAACCCTGGAGAGCATGTTCTGTGACAACAGTGGAGTCGAACGACAAGGGATGGCAAAGTAGCATCTTGAAATTTATCACTTGCAAATTAAACAGCACATTTATAAGTGGTCTTCAGGTGAAACTCTCCAAAGGAAAAACTAAACAAATGAAAGTGAGAACATGGTGTATTAGGTACGCGGGGTGGACTTGAAGGCCGCGCTGAGGGGGGATTTGATAGGGCTACATGATTGTGTTTGTGTTTTCCCTTTCCTTTCCTTCCCCCCCCCCCCCTTTCTCTTTCTTTTTCTTTTTCTTGAGGAAGGGTCATGATCTGTAGCCCAGGCTGGTCCTAAACTCACTGGTGTAGCCCATGCTGACCTTGGACAGACAACCCGCCTGCCTCAGCCTCCCGAGTGCTGGGATTACAGGCGTGTTCCTTCATGTGTGGTGTAGTTGTCCTGCTGTGGCTGCCGTGATGCCTTGAATGGATTTAAGATGTTGACCTGTCATGGTCATTTTGACTTTGGGAAAGAGCGAGAATTTGCCCAGTGCCTGATCCGGTGAATAAGGTGGATACAGACATTCTGTTGTGTTTTTATGAGCCGCCTCTCTGTTGGGTGGCGCCCACAGTAGTGCTGTTGTGTTTTTGATCACGTTATGTGAATACGAATACACTCAGGACCGAGGACTTCCAGAACTGCTTCGGAACGTGGCAAGATGGGAAGGCTAAGCCAAGAGTGTGAAACAGGGCACTTTGCGGGGGATTTGAGCACTAAGTCTTTATACATTTTTTAAAAAGAATTATATATATTTTGAGACAAGGTCTTGCTCTGTAGCCCAGGCTAGTCCTGGAATCACTAGTGTGTCTGAGGCTGGCCTTGGATTTAGGACAGTGCGCCTGCCTCAGCCTCCCAAGTGCTGGGATTACAGGTGAATGCCACCATGCCTAGCTTTATATGGTACTCGGGAATCGAACTCAGGGCCTTACACTTGCAAGGCAAGCACTTTAACCACTCTGCCATTCTTCCAGCCCAGTGATTGCAATTGGAAAGAGGAAGCTTTGACACCAGGGCTCCTTCCTTCATAAATTAGGTAAAAGATGTTAAACTCAACGCAAGCAGGGGAAAGTAAGGAGCAGAAGTCAATGAAAGTGAAAAGACTGAGACTCATGAAAAACTAATTCTTTGAAAAGATTGACACATTATTGACTAACAAAGATAAAAAGGGAGAAGATATGTCACAGCGGTACAGAATGAAATGGGGGCTATCGCTACAGATCCTACGGCTGTTAGAAAAATAGTAAGGTAATCCTTCACATAATTTTGCTCATAAATTCAGTAACTAAAAGAAAACGACCCCATCGGGATGAATTAGACACCTGAGAATGCTGTGGCCATTGAAGAAGTTGAATTCTGAAAGCTGAGAAAGGAAAGTCTGGACCCAGATGGTTTCACTGGAGAATTACTGGCTTTTAAGAAAGAGTTAACATCACTTCTACTCAGTCTCTTCCAGATAATAGAAGAGGAAGGAAGACTTAAAAACTCATGAATCTAGTATTATCCTGAGTGTAAATTTAAAAACAGAACTTAGGGGCAGTAATCCTCAAAAAAAGCAACTTGAATCTCATATAACCTTTTTTGGAGGTGCAAATCTAGTTGAACATTTGAAAATCATCATCTAGCATACCGGCAGGTTAAAGAAGAAAAGTCATATCTGTCAGCTAACTCTAAAGAAAGAACTAAATCTAACATTTAGTTATGATTAAAAACTTAGAAAACTAGGAACAAAGAACTTTCTTGACTCACTGGAAAGCACCTACGGAGAACTCCGTTAGCTGTTGCCATACTCGGCAGTGAAGCATGGGCTGCTTTTCCTCTTGGGTTAGAAGCAAGGCTAGACGTGCATTCTGACCTTTGCTCCCCAAAATAGTGAACCCTAGCCATTGTGATGAGGCAAGAGGAAGAGGTAGAGGACACACAGACCAGGGGGAACATGCTGTCCTATTTACATACTACACATGGTTGGTACAGAAGACCTGAGGAAATGTAGAATGACTTATTAAGTGAACTAAACACGATTGCTGCCTACGAGATCAACATACATGAATCAGTCGCACTTCTGTATCCTAACAACAAGTATGTGACAACTGGAATTGACACAGTAGCATTCACAGTTTGTGACAACTGGGATTGACACAGTAGCATTCACAGTTTGTGACAACTGGGATTGACACAGTAGCATTCACAGTTTGTGACAACTGGGATTGACACAGTAGCGTTCACAGTTTGCTCCAAAGTCAGAATTCTACTTTACTCAGCCGCACCTCTTCCTGGTGTCTTCCCAAAAGAGTCGAAGTCATTATACTGCAGCGATCCATGCAAAAAATCAAAACGACAACAGGTTGCTCCAAAGAACATGAAACAGAGATATGAACTTCAACATGCTTAATACATTTGTGCTGAAACTTACAAAATGCTGATGAAAAAAAAAAATCCCGGTACCTACATAAGGTTTCTGTATAGTGTGCCCACATACTGGAGGATTCAACAGTATGTCAGTTTTCCCAAGTTAAGCAATTTGTGCAATTACTGTAACAATTCTAGCAAGATATTTTTGCAGACTTAGGTAAAGTCACTGAAATATTTGCATGTAAAGATATAAGCTATAATACAACTGTTGTTCAAGAATGAAGAGGTTGAAATCACTGTTGAGACTAAGGCCTTCCCTTCAGTTAAGTAATTAAAATTGGGTAATGTTGGCAGAGGGACAGACATGTAGATCAGTGCAGTGGGATAGAGAATTGAGAAATGTGCAAATGTAATAATTTCAAAAAAGATGCCAAGTCTGTTCCATGGGAAAGGCTTTCAAGTGGTGCTGGAGCCAGTTAGATATTCTTAGGCAAAATAAGGACTCTCCATCTAAACTTTGTACCTCATGCAAGAAGAACTTAAAATAGATCATGGATTTAAATGCAAACATTATTAGAATTTTAAGAAAAAAGGAAGTCATCAAGATCTAGGACTAGGCAACGAATTCTTGATCTCGACACCAAGAACAGTTGATACAAGAAGAGAATTCTATAAATTAGAACCCACTAAGTTGAAGAACTTGGGCTCTGTGAAAGGCCACATTGTGAGACTAGAAGGACAAGCTGCAGACCAGGAGGACACTTTTATAGCAAATGTTGGATTTTTATGGGGTAGGCAGATATAGCTAATATGTGCATATGAATATTCACATGCTTAGATGTGGGTGTTAGCTGAAAGATTAGTATCCAAAATATGTAGAGAATTTGCAAAATGCAACAGTAAAAAAGCAATCCCCTTAGAAGATGACCAAAATACATCAACAGACACGTTTCACAGAGATCTCTAAGTGACAGTTGAACGCAGTAAAGGGGGTTCAGTATCATTAGCCGTTAGAGAAGTGAAGTTAAAACCTCTGTAAATGGCTAAAACCGACAGCACAGGACTGCGAGGGTGCCGGGGAGCAGTCCCACTGGCGCAGTGCCGGCGGGGAATGCCGCAGGGTTCTTCCTGGAAAACAGTTGGGCGGCTTCGTGGCAAGTGAACACGCAGGCGTCACACAGCCAGCAGATGGGCTCCTAGACATTGATCTCGGAGAAATGCACAACAGTCGCATAAAAACCCAAACACAAATGTTCCTGGCAGCTTTAGTTGTACTACCCCCACCCGGGAA